>JAQGCY010000728.1:0-14578 GCA_034700645.1 Xenylla mediterranea | reverse complement strand
GTAATTAAATGAGGAGCATAGATTTTAATCAATTTACGTAAAATTATGTCCAATTTAATTGAGAATGTCTTTAAGTTGAGCATGAGTATGATTTGTGAATGAGGTCAGAAATGAAATGATGAAACTTTGTATTGTGTAACAAGAACTTTATTGCCATCTACTATTCGAATAAGAAAACATTTTGTTCTATTTATATTGCTCGTTGCAAGTTAATAAGCGTCACCACAACTGTCACAGTTAATTTAGATATGATTTGGAAAACAAATCCAAGACAAACTGAACTTACATTTTATATTATAAGCTATTGTTTCTAGAATCTAAAAATTGACAAAACTCAACTGTTTTTTATTTAGAACTGTTGAATAAAATTCATTAACAAACAAATCTACAAATGATTATAGGAAATAGGAAATGAGTATTTTATTGTTAAGATGAATCTTGATGAAAAAATAATTATGTACATAATTAACCACTATTATGCAATCTTACTTTAACTTACAATTTACTTTGCTTCAACTGCCAAAGCATCATCCAATTATTTGAAGTCATTTAAAAAGGGAAATGAAATGATTTTATCAATATTTTTTTTAGAATTGCTCTTCAAAACAGTGTAAACTTGTTATGTTAATTTGTAGATTTCTGTGATGATAAGCTAAGTCAAGCTCAAGGCAATGTTATTTCAATTTTCAATCCATTTATCCATTAGAAAGTTTTTAGTAAGGAAAGCACTTTGAGCTTCAGTATAAGAATTTTAATGATAATTGATATCTACTCACAAGACAATTGACGTCAAAATAATGATAGCGTAAAGTTTCATTTACCTAAGAACGAATTCGAACCAATTAAATTGAAATAGACAACTGTTAACTGCTACAATATAATTTAATACAATTAAAACGTCAAATGATTCTTCAGAGTCTATACATTTGCTCAGTGTTAGAATTCTAGTCATATACGTTCAAAAACACCTATTATTTTAAATGCTAGTTTCTTATTCTTTGTAAACTCAGTCGTTAGAACTGAAGATAGCGTATGAAAAAAATTTGTTAAACAATTAAAAAGTTAGGACACTTTAACTTTACACATTTAGTGCGAAAATCCCAGTGCCGGAATAGTAAATCGCGCGATTTGTCATTAGAGGTATATATTTGCATAAGTTAAATTCAATCGAATTAAATAGGGCGCCAAGCGATTAAGTTTGATAATCGCAGACAATAAAGAAAAATAGCGCGATTTTCGAACCTTGTATTATTTTCAAGTTTTTAACTCCGTATTTTTATTCAATAATTCTATACATCCTGCGTAGAAAGTAACAATGACATAAGTACTTGGATCATACTGTCTAATTGCGTTAATTGAGTTTGGGCTTTAAAATTATATAATCCACCAATTTTGGTTTTGATATCTCTTAGACTCGTCAATTGACAAAGGCCTAACTTATTATGATTCTGATGATTCCTTTGTAATTGTAAATAAATAATATTATTATAAAGTTGTTTGTATTTCCTTGATAAATTAAATATTGCTGAAAATTCAACCAGAACAATTGACAATGCAACTGTTGCAGTTGAAATCATCATAGCCGAAGCTAGAAATCCCAACTCATCATGAAATCGAATTATTGTAAAAATAAGAAAAATTGATACAACTGCTAAACCATAGTTTACTGGCACGAGTATATATTTCCCAATTACTTGATTCATTGAATTGTTGAGAATGCTTATAATTTTATATAATTTGTTTGAGATTGTCCAAGCAGAAATTCCATGATTCATATCAATTTCTGGGTGCATTTGCTTAATGCTGTAAAAAATAATAGACAACAGAAGGTTTAATTTGTATTTTTAAAATAAAATCAAGGTATTCCTAGCGATTTATTGCGAAAATCGCAGCATTTGAATATTAAATCGCGCGATTTGTCATTAGAAGTACATGAAATCACAAAAAAATCGTGCGCACTGCGATAAACGCGCGATTTTCGCTTATTGTAAAAAATTTCATTTACCAAATATTTTGGAACCAATCTTTTACCGTGAACAAATATACAAGAATAATATTCCAAACTAAATTTGCCAGAAGAAACCCATCAATGAAAAATACAATGTGAACCGGAAGTAATAACACAACAGTAAAAGTTGGAAATTGATTAATAATTTGTATATAATGCACAGCACCCATGAAAAATGTTGAAGCTGGTACACCCAATGCAGAAGTCCGAAACAGCCTTTCTCTAAACTTATTCGGCGTAAAATTCGACGGACAGATCAGAAGAAGTTTGTCGCTAAATCTTTTACCCACATTGATATTGATAAGCTGACGAGTTAAAAAAACGATTTCATCCGAATTAAACCAATATGCAAGTCTAACTCTGAGGAGTCCAATTGATGCTTGAAATGTAGAGAAACACAGTCCAACCCGGAAATATAGCTTCTTTGTAGAAAAATAATAAGTTTGTATTCCAGTTTGAATTAAATAAAAAATGTTAACAATAAGTAGAAAGTAAACTTTTAAATTTGATATGGATATTATTCTACTCTGCTCAAAATAAAAATTTTGTTTAATAGGTTGATATCGAAACGGAAATAATTTTGCTCGGGTAAATGTAACTAAAAAATTAACAAAGATTTTTTGTTCTTTGTTAGACAACATTTTGAAAGGTTGAAAACTAAAAGAATAAACTTTTATCTTCATATTTATATCATTCATCAAAATTCGAAATTTTGGAAGAAGCGTCTTTCTTGTTTCTTGGACTATATAATTACGGTTTACTTATGAACTAGAAAAATCTTAATTGTAGTCATAGTGCCACGTGCCGCATATCTGCGATGGGATTGTATAAAAATGCGTTTGAAAATTTTAATTCAATCTGGACTCCTTGGATTTGGAATTTGATGTTATGTAACTCTAAAATTAAGGTTGGAATCGGATTGAATCAACAGGATTTGAGCGTTAAATGTTTGTGTTTGAACAAACTATATAATTAATTTCATTCAAATATCACTTGAACTATCATGCCTTACAACTAAACAATTATAAAAATGTTCGATTGTTTTATTTCTCACTTTAGATCGGCTCGAGTTTAGAAAAAGCCTATTTTTCTATCTTGCCTCAGACCTTGAATTTGTTTGTAATTGTATTGGGTAAGAGGTCATTCATAAACTCGAAACTACGAACTTATACGTTTGTTTATTAGTCATTGTCTGTTAATGGTCAAAAAGCTTCATTAGGAAAAAACGATTTGCGTTATTGTTATGCTGTATGTTTCCTTGATTTAATGATTTAAAATGAGAATTTTTCTTCATAATATTTTCGTGCGTAGGAATGTATTATAAATAAATCCAAGTATATAAGTGGCCAAAACTGGTCAGTTGAATCTTAATCTTGAAATAGTTGAAACACTTAATAGTAAAAATTCTCTTTAAAAATATGGAAACACAGTCAAAACCGATCGAGTTAAGTTTATCTGAACTAAAAATTAATTCTAAATCGGTTAAGGAACAGAAATCCAAGTCATCATGGGCATTGCCAGTTAACATGGAAGCTCTCGGTTGTAATGGCGTAAGGACTTCACCCTTCAAGGAAAAATGGACTGTTAACATACCACTCATCCGAGCGCACACTGAACCTATTAATTTAACAAAAAAATCTACCGTTGTAGAACAGAAAATAAAAAATTATATTAAAGAAAATGGATTTGATCCAGAAGGATTTGGAACTGAAAATTATATAAGTGGAATAATAGCAATTGTAGCTTTAATGTTACCGGAATTGTCAATAGAAACTCCAGGAATGGAAGCATCTATTTGGTATTCAATGGGATTGGCATATATGGACGATGCTATGGAATTACTTGAAGTTGACAATGATAATGCTCCAGAGAAAGTGGATTTACAAAATATAAAATCTACGCTTACTAAAGTATTCTTCAATATGTTATCAGGTAATTCAAGTAATCACGATTTACCAAAAGATACCGTCAAGAAATCGATTAGTTGACATTATTTGCTCATTGATCGATTTCTTATTATCGATTGTTCGATTGCTTAATATCGATTGTTCGATTTCTTATTATCAATTGATCGATTTCTTATTATCGATTGTTCGATTGCTTAATATCGATTGTTCGATTTCTTATTATCAATTGATCGATTTCTTATTATCGATTGATCGATTGCTTATTATCGATTGTTCGATTTCTTATTATCAATTGATCGATTTCGTATTATCGATTGATCGATTGCTTATTATCAATTGATCGTTTTCATATTATTGATTGATCGATTTCTTATTATCGATTCATCGATTGCTTATTATCAATTGATCGATTTCTCAACCGATTCTTTAAAATGGGCTTATTAAACTATTGATAATATTTTTCAGGAGCGTATTCAAGTATTGAAGATATTCCTAAAAATTTACCACCCAGAGTCCATGCGTCAATCTGTTCCTTTCATCGTGCGCTGAAAATTGGTATGGAAAGTATTCCAGGATTTATGGAAAATATTAACCCATTTAGGATTTCATTAATTAATTTTTTAAAAGCAAATACATGCCCACTCTTAAGCCTACAATCTGCAAATATATCCATCGCAACATATGAATTTTTTCGAGATTATGATTCAGCATTTGAGAACAATCTCGAGTTTGCATATTTAGTTGCTGGAGTTCAGCCCAATCCTAAGATGAGGGAACATTTACTCTATAACTTAATGGTAAAATTAATGTGCTTAACATCATGCATTACAAATGATATAATCTCATTGGGAAAAGATATAGCAAAAGGTAATGAAATTAATTACGTTCTGATGTTGTCTCAAAAGGAAGGCATTAGTTTGGCAGATGCTGTGAAAAAATCTATAAATATTATAGAAGATCAAACTAAGGATATTGATGTTTTGAGTACAGAATTATTAAAACAATTTAATACTAATCCAGAGGACGAACGATTGATGGAACTAATAATCAAAATGTATAATGGTACAATAGTTTATTATGCATATACTGATAGGTATGGAACTAATGCTGCTGAGAAACCTATAAAAATTAATAATGGTGTTGTGTGAACTCATTATATCAAAATATCAAATTTATTATGTTAAAATAAATGACTTTTTTGCTTATCCGTCATGCTCATGATCAAAATAATTTTCTTAATAAAAATAAACTTAAACCGTTTACCAAGTGTCATGATCAAAGAATAAAATTTAGTATTAAAATAAAATTTAACCGTTTATTGAGGGCCCCGAATATTTTTTATTTATTTACTTTAGAATGTTATACAAAATGCAGGATGAATTTAAGTGTTTTTAAATATTTAAGAATTTCAAAAACTAAAATTTAAGAATTTATATACAAACTTCATACAGGAAAAAACAAATTATAGACATCCGGATTTTCTACCAGAAAAGCATGCAATTGTCCCGATTCATATATGTAAAATTGCGTTAAAATAATAACCAGGTTCACAGTTACAACTCCTAAACTTTAGGTAGTAATTTTCTAGAGACAATTTGCAGGTAGATTCAAATGGCATTGTCATCAATATGTATACAAAATAAAAAATGAGTCCTGATTTTCGTTTTTATTTCTTCGTGTCCAGCCACTTTGTTGATTGTTTGGAACTTTGCCTTCCCAAAGCAACAAGCGCTGATATTGTCAAACGGCTATGGTATGAATATCGGAATTGATAAATACGAAATCCGGGTGCGAGCGAAGCCCGCATTTACTAGACTCGGCCGTCGACCAATAACAAAAAGGCAAAGCGAGCTTTGCCGGGTCTAGTAGAGTTACTATATAAACGCTTCCTTTCTTCAATCACACAGTCATAGTTATTGCATTTTGTTACATAAACATGGCAAAGAAACCATTGGATTTGGATTATTTACTTAAACTTTTACCACAATTTATCATTTTTCCTTTATTTTTTACACCAATAAAATGTGAACAAATTTCACATGCAGATACAAATATATTTTATGTAGACAATTCCAAAGTTAAAACAATAGTTCACAATTTTCTGGCAATTTTATGGGGGATTTACATCTTACTATTTATTAAAATGTTATCAGAAGAATCATTTTGGGGAGAAGTTGCAAACAGTTCTTCAGTATTAATATTCCCTGTATTTATATTTACTTGGCACTATGGCTCCCTTGCATCTGATATTTCAATAGTAAAATATAAACATGAACTTGTAACCCTTCTAAATTACCTGTGGAATTTTAATGTGTACATAAGAAAAGGTAAGCTAAGTAATTAATATTAAATTAATAGACCTGAAAAAAGTGGCTCTTCTATTTTGTAATCTGATACACAATCCGGGTACGAGCAAAGCGGGCCTAAGCTAGATCCAGCCGAGCTTTGCCTTTGACTAATAACAAAAAGACAAAGCGAGCTTTGCCGGGTCTAGCTTTGTTATATATAGTACAAAATGTTTATTTTATTAAACATTGCAAAATTTTTTATGTAATAGAGCAAGATGAAGATCCTCGAGCACAATATATTATTAAACTGGCAGGGATTTTTTCGAGATCGGCTCTTTTTGTTGTTGGAGGTATTTTTATTTGGTATGGAACGATGATGTACCTTGGGGGTGTTTTCATTTTCACCTATTTATCGAATACTGGTGCTCATTGGATATATTGTGGCTTGGTATTTATAATTGAAATGTTGGCATTTTTCGTGTGCGTTGGTCCAATGTATTTTATGTTCATGATACATGTTATTTCCATTATTCTTACATGTACTATCATCAAATGGTAAAATACCTACTTGTATTTCCTAATCTAAATATTAAATTACCTCTGCTGAATATTTTACAGGTTGCACCTGGCAGGTACTGCCAATGCTACAGCCGATTTATTACCTGATAAATTACAAAAAATATTGATTCAATATTCAGAAATATATTTTGTAAACGCTGTTCAGCAACGGGCCCTTCACATCACACTTCGGGCAATTTATGCTGTCTTGTCAACAACCACAGTATTTTCAATTTGCGTATTTATTAAATATTACCACACCTTTTCTCCAATTTCACTTTTGTTTGTATTGAGTATATTTTTTAATGGCGGTGTGGTGTTTTGGATGTTGAACAACGTATTTCCTAATGTGTATGAGAATACTGGTCTAACATTTCAACGAAAATTATTCAACTTGGTATCTTGTTTTAAAAATAAGAGTTATAACGATCATAAGTATACGCTCAGAAAAATCCGATCTCTAAGGGCACTCCGATTTAAAATTGGAGATTTATTCTTTATTGACAAGCATCAGAAATGTGAATTGGCAAGTTCGATATTAGAAAAAACATCAACTTTACTTTTAGCAATGAAATAAAATGTATATAGAAAATCAAAATGTTAAACTTACTCGAAAATATGTTATGATTAGATATGTTAAATATAGGTTCTAACTTTACTGTGTTTACGTGCATACTAATTAGATTTCAAGGAAATCTGAATCAATAGTCTTATGTAAAAAAAAACCAGATTAATCAATCTACCTTATATAAAATCCCAGTCCATTATTCATCGTGTCGCTCCACTTTGTTGATTTTTTGTCAAAGTTGCGTTTCCATAGCAACAAGCGGTAAAATGGTCAAATGACTATATTTTGAGTTCGGAATTGTTTAAAAATTGTTAAATACGAAATCCGGGTGCGAGCGAAGCGAGTCTCAACTAGAACCCGGCCGAGCTTTGCCGTCGACCAACAACAAAAAGGCAAAGCGAGCTTTGCCGGGTTCTAGTTTCAAGCTTATAAATTCAATTTAGTTTGTTATTAACTTACTTGACAATAGGAGAAAAAATTGCTATAGCTGAAAATATAATCATGCTGTGCAGAGTACATTCATACATCGCAAATCCAGTGGAATGTAGTTGTCCCAAAACTGAAATAACTCTAATCCCGACAGTTGGCTTTTCCTTATTCTGAAAAACCGATGTCCAATGAAGTGGATGAAAAGGTTCTTTAGCTGCCTTGTAAACACTGGCAAAAACTGCAAAGCTACTGATCCATTGAATTGATCGAAATATTTTATCTAATGGGTCCATTTTGATGCCAGTTTCTGGATTGTTGGAATTATCCAGAGTTTCTAGGGTTCATTAAAATCATTAAAACAAATTGTATTTAATTGTTACCAAGGCAACTGTCACTATTTTTTTTTCAAAATCGGAGTATGGCGATTTACATATTAACAGTTGTGTGCTTAAATAAAAAATAACTCAACTGATTTTTTTGCCGTAACTTAATTTACTTATAACGTTACTACATAATTTGGAACCTCATTTACAATAATTAGTAGAACCAATCAGAATCACCCGCAGATAAATCAATCATCGTCGTTTTAGTGTGGCTAACAAATATACAATTCCTCTAATAGTATTTGTAAGTGTTTTTAATTTAGCTTTAGATTCCATACTATACAATGAACCAACTTGACATTTAATTATTCCACAACTTTTGATTACTTTAATCAAGTGAGGATTTGACATTCTTTTTGCAATTAAATCTATTTTGTCTAGATACTTTTTGGACATGTTGTATAAACTTGACATTTGATGTATAATTGCAATAAGAAAAGTTACATCACCAATTGCCAAAACAAACCCTAAGCAAATGACAGGAAATCCCAATTCCTTTCTGTACATTACAAATCCAGGGATTAGTACAATAAATACAACACAGCAAATATACTTGAAAAACGGAATAAATATTGTCCCATAAACTTGATTCATTAACTTATTTATAAGGTAAATTGATTTATAAATTTTAAATGAATCTTCCATAGTTTCCGCTTTATTTTCTTGTTTCAAAATCCTGAATTAAATTTGAGTAATTAGTTTAGACAAAAATCAAATGTTGGTTTACAAATTTCCTTACCAAATTGATACACCAATCCAAAGTTTCATTGACATTAAAAACTGTATTCCCAATGGTATAATTATTTCTGATAAGGCCAAAATTTCTATCCACATTATAATTGTAAATAAAGTAAATGAAACCAAGTAACAGATAAATAGAGAATCCAAAAATTCGCTAAAGACGAACACTGTTTCAACTAATTTGGTAAATGGATGATTCATTACAAAAAATATATTTA
Source organism: Xenylla mediterranea (assembly GCA_034700645.1). Classification (NCBI taxonomy): domain Eukaryota; kingdom Metazoa; phylum Arthropoda; class Collembola; order Poduromorpha; family Hypogastruridae; genus Xenylla; species Xenylla mediterranea. The sequence goes on along the minus strand of JAQGCY010000728.1, from coordinate 5,478 downwards.
TGCCAATTAATCCCAAACATAAAAAAATGATTTCAAGCTGGTATACGAAATATAAGGTTTCGTACAATTTAGTTTTTTGAATTTTCCCGGTAATGCCGTAATTATCTAAAACAGAAAAACAAATTATGCAAAAAATTTCGAGCTTGATCTTGAGCTCGAACGACCACAAACGTAATTTCAATTGATGTCCTAGAATCCCTTACCAATTCCTTTATTAATAAACTCAATTTGCTTATATAATTCAACAAATTCTTTAGCATAGCAATACACTGTAATTTTTAATGTAAATACTGAAAGCTCAATTGTAGCAAATAATAAGTGAATGACGAATTTAACTAAGGATTTGTTTATAGTAAGTCTTTGATATGATATGATGCAATGTCCAATAAGTGAGAAAAAAATTAAAACTGTTGTAAAATAATTCCAATATTTCCATTTCGTTGATGAGAAAGACATTTTTAATTTTTTTAATTTAAATGGGACCAATTTATTGTTGCAAGATTTGATAAGAATGTAATGCTTCAAATATTCTACAGACATTTTGCGATTGATATTCTTGCCAATTCGATTTAAAGTTTTCTACTGGCAAGGGCATGTTAAACCTACTCACAAACAACAAACATGTAATTTTTGGATATGTTAATTATACTTTCTATCATGCTTGCATGCATAATAATTATGGTTCAAGGAAATCCGAATCAATAATCTTATGTTTAAAACTAGAATAATCGATATATACTTAACAATTTACTTGTTTACATGAAATTTTCCATTTCAAGTAGCTATATAATCTTTATTCTTAATAATCTTAATGATATGGTATGGAGGAAAATAATTATCTTTGAGAGCTTATTTTGTAATATTCAGTTATTATTACAGAAGCAAAATAAAGTTAAGCTTATTATTGAAAGAATTTTCTATGAAAATATGCAATAATTATGTAAAGTGGAAGGAACTAATCTTAATGTTTAAAGTGATAAACGATCACAAACTGTTGAAATATTTTATGCTGAAAACGGGTATAATTATGAGAAAAATAATATAGGATAATAATATCAAAAAATATCGCAATTAAAAATTTATTTATTTATCAAAATGAACGGAGTTGAACTGGTGTGGTGTGTGTTTAAATATTCAAAATGTTTAGAAATTTTAGGATTTTAAATTTCAATATTCAGCTAATACACAATTAATACTGAAAATGCATTCATTTAAACTTTATCCCGCAAATATATAAGCTAAGCCAAACGGTGGAAATGCAGGTGATTAGGTTAAGGTTATGGGACGCTGACGCTACAAACAAGTTCAAAGTTTTTACATTTTTAATCTGCTTACTTTCTTTTTTTTTAGAATAAACCAGCTCACTCAGCAAAATCTTTTCATTAAGCTGAGCTAGCTAATAGTTTAGTCTTGCCAACTTTCTCTTTCAAAAGCAAAGCATTTCAGCATTCGTTTTAGTCCCACACACAGGGGTGGAATTCTTGGATTTAGGCGAATACCTAAAGAAGGTGCAAATGCAATATATGCAATGTATTACTTGCATTACATAAACCAGAGCTAAAAAAAGTTCTACGCTTTTTGGAGAAAGTTTTACGTACAACTTCAAGCCATGGAATGATTTATGAAATCTGATCTGAAAAATTAAATATACCTGGAAATATTGCTCTACGCTACTGCAGAAATTTCAAGAATTTACTAATACTAATGATGTTTAATGAAAATTTGATTCTATAAAGAAATGCCTTCAGGATAAAAACAAATGTGTTAAAATTATTTCTATGCTATTTAACGCAGCTAAAAACAAAAACTAAAGAGGAATCATAAATCTCAATTATTATTTATCCTTAAATCATTCGGTTGAGTTGTTTGTCTGTTATCTGATGATTAATGATTTTTCCTTCGTTTTCGTTCTAAATCTAAGGTACTTTATTTATGTTCTCCAACTTAACTTAGTCGATTCTATTTGTTTGTTCATTTGTTTGTTGGCAATGTTACAAATTAGGCTGTAGACGTGTATAGTCAATAAACTGTACAAAGTACAAACAAACAATGTAAATGTAATATACCGGGTGAAGCACAAAAATTTGTCCAGTTAAACGGCAACATTAAACTATGTAAAATTTTTCCTGGACTGTTTTTTTTTTCGCCTCACCCGGAAGCTTACCACTCACTCACTCACAAATTTACACAGTCACACACAACACAACCTCACTTATCTTTACATTTAGATTGCATGTTGATGTTATGTTAGGCTAAGGTTATGAATTCAAAATGCCAAATAAAATTGCCAAAGGTAATATAATCTAAGGTAATGTAATATGAGGAGCTATATCAATAAACAGACAAGACATGAAAGGAAAATGTTTTGACTTGACTTTTTTGACGTGATGCTTTCACTTCATTTTACGTCCGGTTATAGTATATAGTCAAAGTCATGCAATAATGTATGTATGTAGCCAAAATTCTAAGTATATTTATTTAAAAGGGCCCGACACAATAAGCGTTTGAATTGCAAGATATTTCTCATTGCGTGCCACGCTGCGATTTAGTACGAAAATCGTAGTACAATATTAGTAAATCGCGCGATTTGTCATTAGAGGTTCATGTATTCATACCTTAAACTGGACCTCACTCAATCGCACGCGCTGTAATTAAGTGCGATAATCACAGACCCGAGAGTAAAATTGCGCGATTTGTAGAACCTTGTCGGGCTGTTATTATCAAGCGGACATTATACATATTAATTTTTGACCTATTGTCTCAAGACCTTGGGTCGGGCCACTTAGTGCTAGTGCTAATAGCCAATATGCTTATTGTATGGATATGGCATATTGATATTCGCATGGCATAACTTATGGTTATGGATGGATGGATAGATTGGAATCGTACGTTGCATTAGGTACATACATTCAACGTAAGTAAATAGATGGATTTATTTAGGGAGGAAAAAAGCACTTCATTTCTTTCCATAAAACTTGATTACTAGGCGTTATCTCTTTTCTCTGCTACTCACAAAGTAATAGCTCGGCTTTCTTTTTTTACCTTGATCTTTACATGATAAATGTTTGGAAAAATAACCAAACCAAACCACATAAAAATAGATTTATCCAAAATAATGCTTTTGTTTGCTATGTTCACATTGAGCTATGGCTATAGTTATCGTCGGCTCACTTACTCATTTTTATAAGTATAAATTTTTTCTCATTGACTTGACTATGGCTTACATGGAGACAGAGTACAATGTAAAGTAATGTAATATAATATAATAGCAATGTAATGTAAAATGGTAAAAGTTCCAAAGTAAGAGAAAAGTAAAAGTAAAAACTTTCTTTCCTTGTTCTATCTCTTTAGCAGTGTGTCAGAAAGGACTTTTCGGACGGACGGCCAGTTGGCAGTGGCAACACCAAGAAAACACGGAAGGCCAGTCGGCAGTGGCAACGGCAAGAAAGGATGGACGGCCAGTTGGCAATGGCCAAAAAATACGGACGGCCAGTTGGAATTGGCAGTGGCCAGAAAAGACGGACGGCCATTAGACAGTGCCCAGAAAGGACGGACGGCCAGCTGGCAATGGCAGTGGCCAGAAAGGACAGACGGCCAGCTGGCAATGGCAGAGGCCAGAAAGGAAGGACGGCCAGCTAGCTGGCAGTGGCCAGAAATGACAAATGCCCCTTCAGTGGCTGGCATGACCAGTGGCATTTGACCACTATGACTTACGGGCATTTTTTAATAACATTAAGCTCTAAAGAAATGCTAGAACTAGCATTGATTTGAGCCAAGTTTCATGGCATTTGACCTCCTAAAAAGGACAATGGCCACCCAAGTGGTCAAATGCCACTTAGAACACTGCTCTTTTTTACTATGTAAAATGTATGTACTTACTTTAGGTAGTATGTACGTACGTAAGCAAAATGAAGAGTTTCTTCTTCAAGAGAGAAAGTACCGTAAGTAAGTATATTTTATTTGACAGTGTTCTGGTGCCAGTCAGTCTGGAGACCAAAAGCGCAGTTTCACCCTTGTTACAGCAATAGAATAAGCATAAGCAATAGCATAAGCAGGAGAGATAAGAGAGATAGATAAAAAAAAAAGTGAAAGGATGCTTTCTCTCTGCTCTTCTCAGAAGAACATGAACACTTTACACTTTACATTTAGACAACACTACAGATTACGATTAGGTTAGGTACGTACAAGAAGTTGAGTTTTTATTAGGAACTTTCACTTTCGCTTTCACTGGAAACTAAAGCTTAGTCTTTGAATTTTGAACTAAAAGATACGCAATACAACATTACATTTTTACGCTACACTACAACAACAAAAACTGCAGCAGACGATGCAGTGGTGGTGGTTTTTTTGGTCGTGCTGGTGGTGAAAGTAAATTTTTCAAAACCATCAGTAGATACCTTTTTACGTACACTAGCGTAGAATTTTTTTTTTGTTTTAAACATTAAACATAGTAATAATAATGCAGGGTGAACGGAAGACACAAACTCAAATTAAATTAGGTGGTGTTTCACGGTCTGGTGGGGGTGGAGGGGGTGGGGGTGGTGCTAGTAGAAGTGCAGCAGTTAGTTATAGTGGTAGCGGTGGTGGTGGGGGTAGCAGTAGTAAAAATACATTTGAATTAAAAAATTTATTTAGTGCAGGTAAAGGTGGAGGTGAGCCGATTGTTGATGATATGAAATATAGGAAACCCTCGAGATTAATTGCCTTGGTTGATATTGTAAGTAAAAAAAAATTAATTCTGCATGCTTTCATGATTTTGAAATTCTGAAAAACACATTGTCAATATACTGAGTGGACCATTATAATCAGTCCATGAACTAAAAAGAAGTTTTAAAACCTCAATATATTCTGAATTACCGGCGATTAACAAAAAAATAAAACTAGTACTCGAAATGACTAAGAAAAATAGTCGGTCAAAATTACCTTTCGAACTGGACTGATTATAGTGGAGCATTCAGTATTCAAGCACGTAAAATCTAATAGGTTAGTTTCCCTTTATTTCGTGTTTCAAAATTTGTTCATTTAATGCGTCTTTCTGCAGGGTTACTCGTCCTTCTTACTTGTTGCCCAATTATTAAATTTGATTACTGGTGCCGCCCATGAGAGTACAAAGCTTGATGAAAGTGATGGAGAAAGTTCAGTTGATAATAATGACCTGGAAGATGCTGGAGTTGTAGAGGAAGCTACGATGTCTCTTACACAGAAACAGCGTAAGCTAAAGCTCATATTTTTAACGAGTTAAACTTTAGACATTTAAAATTAATCGGAGAAGAGAAAGTTGCTTAAGTTTTAATTTAATTGAATATTCCGAAAAAGACAAGGACAAGAACAGAGTAAAGAGTAATTAAATTAATGGACAGGATAATTACTTGGAAACACTTATGTTGTCATTCATTAACACAAAGGATGATAACGATATTGCAGGTCAAATTGGGCTAAATCCCTTGGTAACACTATAAAATTAGTGGGCTATGTTAA
>JAQGCY010000727.1:0-14594 GCA_034700645.1 Xenylla mediterranea | reverse complement strand
CATCATTCCGCGCGTTTATCTGGTTATCCGCGCACTTTTATGAGAATCCGCGCATGATATTCGGATTTCCGCACATTGATTAGATAGTACATGCATCATTCCGCGCATTTATCTGGTTATCCGCGCACTTTTATGAGAATCCGCGCATGGCGCGCGGATTTCCGCACATTATGAGCGGATTTCCGAAATCCGCATTTTATAAACGCCCTCAGTCAAGCTCTCAGAAATGAAGAGCAACAGATTAATTTTGCGCTTTAGGAAATTTGAAAGTTAGGAGCTTTGAATGGGAATTGGTTGATTCCAAATGGAAGGCTTCATTTCAATAGCCTCTTGCAGGAGGTGGAACAAAACTCAAATTAAAGCAAAGAGCAAGCAAAAATTGTCATTGTCGGCTCATTGTCATTTTTGCAGAACTCAGAAGTAGTTTATTTTGATTTTTCTGTCAATTAATCTAATTGTTGAGGTATTGTTAGATTCAGCGTTCGCTAAAAGGTCAAGGTCACTCAGTCGCTTCAGCTCAGCACTCAGCGTCATTTACTCTTGTTTGTATTGGAAAGTATAGCTGTAACAATGAGTCCAGAAGTACAAGCTCAAATTATTGGATTTTTACCAAGGGTCCGTGTCCCTACCCCAAATGATCGAGTCTACAAGGATGAATGTGTGTTTAGCTTCGATAATTTGGTTAGGAAATCAAATCATTGTATTCTATTATGTATTGTATGTAAATTGCTTTTAAAATGTCAATGTATTGTATTGTTTAGGAGTCTGAAGATGGACTATACATTTGTTTAAATACTTTTTGGGCCTTTGGAAAGGAAATGGTAGAATACTATCATAAATCAACTGGAAATGCTGTATTTCTTCATCATAAACGGATTAAAACTAAGGTTAGTTAGTTTATTAGGTTAGTAGAATCATATAAAGCAGCATTTCCAAGTATATAATCATTAATCTTTGTCATCGTTCAACCCAACAGATTGAAAAGGCCCCTGAAGCACCAGAGGCAAAGATTACAAAACTTGCCATTGGAGTTGAAGGTGGATTTGATGTTGGAAAAGTTGAATATGATGTTCAAGATAATTACCAAGTTGTAGTTTTGCCTGGTTTTCATGAAGTTCCGATTGATGATCAACTTCCACCTCAGGTAAATTCATAACCGAAATGATTACATGCGAGATTCTTTTCTTTACTTGTACATGTTTGATTCTTCATATAGCTATTAGCTGCAATTGAGGGAGTTAAAAATGCCGAATCTGCTTTGAAACTAGCTGAATTAGAAGCCTTAGCAGGAACTTGGGATGGTGAAGTTAGGAGAGTTTCAAGGTAACCCTACATTTTTTATTAAATTGAACTGAACATCTAATAGGTTTAAATGATATCTAGACATGCAGACTCACTGGTTCAGTTTGATAATGGGAAACGAATTCCTCCCAAAGGATGGAAGTGTGAAGCAGAGGGATGCACTTTAACGGAGAATTTGTGGCTTAATTTAACTGATGGCTCAATCTTATGTGGACGGCGTTATTTTGATGGAACTGGTGGAAATAATCATGCGATTCAACATTATGAAAAGTCAAGTAGGCTTGATATTTGTTCAGTTTTATTAAACTGGAATTCTAATTAAGTTTGCTTCGGTTTTAAGAATACCCTTTGGCTGTTAAGCTTGGAACAATTACACCCGATGGCCGTGGTGATGTTTACTCGTATGAGGAGGATGATATGGTTGAGGATCCCAAATTAATTCAACATTTAGCACATTTTGGAATTAATACTGCTGTTTTGGAAAAGGTGATACTGGTTTGTGTGATTTTGTCAGGTATACATTTTTACGCATTAATTTGTTTGATCAGACTGACAAGTCCATGCTAGAAATGGAAATTGAATTGAATCAACGTCAAGGTGAATGGAATGCTATTCAAGAATCCGGGTGTAAACTTAAACCATTGTTTGGGCCTGGATATACTGGCTTAGTGAATTTGGGAAACTCCTGTTATCTGAACTCAATTATGCAAATCATATTTACGATTCCGGAGTTCCAGAATCGGTAATTATAGTATATCTAGGTATTAATTACAAATATTGAAGTTATAACACAATGGTCAATAGGTTCAATGATCCCAGCTACTTTTTCCTAAGTTCAGACCCTGTAAATGACTTCATTGTACAAATGTAAGTTTGTCATTTTTCATACTTTGTGTTATGTTATGTATGTTTTACTTATAACTACTATTTGTTTATTTTTCAACAGGACAAAATTGTGCATAGGACTAAATTCCGGAAAGTATTCTGTAAACAAAGCAACAGAAGTAGAGGATCCACCCCAACCTGGTATTAATCCAATTATGTTCCGTACATTAATTGGTAAAGGTCACCAAGAATTCTCCACAAAGAGGCAGCAAGATGCCCAAGAATTTTTTCTTCACTTATTAGCTGTGCTTGAGGTAGGATTTCATGAAGTTTGAGTGCTTTTTTAGTTTCGCTAATCCATTTTATATATTCTTTCAATAGCGAAATTGTCGTAACAATAATCCAGCTGAATGTTTCAAGTTCCAAGTTGAAGATAAAGTTGTTTGTTCTACTACTGGAATGGTACGTTATACACATCGAATGGAATCTTGCTTACCACTTCCTATTCCGATTGAACTTGCAACCAACATGCCCGAGGTCGTAGAATACGAAACTAAGAAAAAGGAATTGGAAGCTAGTGGAGGAAGAGTGTAAGTAATGTATTCAAGTTAGATTTTCCTATGAAACTAAATGTTTGGTTTTTGTTGTAGGTCTACATTGGATCTCGTTAGACCTAAAATTCCATTCGAAGCTTGCATTGCTTCCTTTATTGCAGCCGAAACACTTGATCCATTTTACAGTACTGGAGCTCATTGTCTGACAACGGCTAGCAAGTAATAAGTCATCTGACTTGTTTTCATGTGTGAATTTACTAATCATCTTAACATTTTTCTACAGATTTACTCGGTTATCCACATTTCCTGACTACTTGGTTATTCAACTAAAGAAGTTTACAATGGGAGAAGATTGGACTCCTAAGAAATTAGATGTATCTGTTGATATGCCGTTTGAATTGGATATTACAAGTCTTAGAGGTCATGGCATGCAAGCTGACGAAGTTCCTCTTCCTGAAGGAGACAAGAAGGGTAATTTTACCCGGAGAATAAGAAAGCATAATACCGTTCCTAATTGTAGATATTTTTTGTCCTTTATAGTTGAGCAAGCCTGTGATGAAGCAGTTGTGAATCAACTTACTGATATGGGCTTTCATATGAATGCAGCAAAGAAAGCTATCATTCTAACTGGAAATATTGGTTCAGAAGCAGCAACTGATTGGATTATGCAGCATTTGGATGATCAAGATCTTAATGACCCATATGTTCCTCCTGGATCTCAAACCAATACTGCATTTGTTGCAAATCCAGAAGCACTTGAACAAATTGGAATGATGGGATTTACTCCTGAACAAGGGATGATTGCCCTAAAGGCTACGGACAATAACATTGAACGCGCTATTGACTGGATATTTTCTCACCAAGATGAGCTTAATGCACCTCAAGGAACTCTAAATCCTCCTAGCCAAGAAAGTGGACGACCTAATTGTTCTGATGGAGAAGGAAGTAAGTTTGGCTAAGCCCTAATTAATACAGGTTTGGGAAATAACTAATCTTTGATATATTTTCAGAGTACAAACTGTTTGGATTTGTTTCTCATATGGGTACTTCTACAATGGTGGGACATTATGTATGTCATATTCTTAAAGATGATCGTTGGACTATTTTTAATGATAATAAGGTTGCTGAGTCTGAAAACCTTCCAAAGGATCTGGGCTACTTGTACTTTTACAAAAGAGTCTAATAAATATTATCTAATTAATATGAAAGTATGTATCGCTTTGTCTGCCTACCAAGTCCAGTGTCTTTTCTTGTCAATTATTATCAAACTCTACGAAGTCTTTAATTTTGTACAATTAAGCTGCAATCTGCAACTAAATTCGGAACTTCATTTCTTTAACCAAACTAATAAACATTAGAGAAAGAGGATTTATATTATACCAAGAAAATGTTTGTTTACTCATTTGAAATAGCGATTTACTGTACTAACTTGTTCATGTACAAGTACGTACATTACTTATGTGAACAGAATTCCAATTTGGTTGACTAATTCTGCTTATATATTTTCTAAGGTTTGTTGTTTTTCTAAAAGTGAACTATTGTTGAAGAAGGATAATATTTTAGTATTTAACTGCTAAAGCCTTAAGGTCATTAATACACTTTTTCAAGTTTTCTTGTTCGGATTCAGGTGTAATGGCTTTCTGTACTCTGGAAGTAATCCAATTGACCATATGCTTTTGCTGAATGTTCCTTTCGACCTAAAATACAAAAAATTGATTAGTAATGCCCTGTTAAGTCAATTGAGAAAAATTTCCGTAATTAACACTTACCTGTTGTTTTGCAACTTGGTAATCCAATCGTTTTTTAACTTCACTATAAACCATCATGAGGCGTTCACGATAAACAGCCTCCAGTTGTAGAGCAACGTTCTCACGTTTAGCTTCGAAAAGCTGTGTTTCACCTTCAGCTCTCCATTGTTCTAGCTTTTCAGCTTCAATTGATTCCTTGTACATTTTGATTTCATTGTTTTTTCCAGAATTCATAGCAGCGATTTCATTCTTAATAGAAAGCAGAAACAATTACAGTGGATAGAAATGGGGATGGCGAAGCTTAAGATATAGTTGGTCACTTACATCAATTTCTTTATCCAAATATGCTGCTACTTGTGGACCAAATTTCTTTGCAGCAAAAATAATCATTGCAAAAAATGAAACTCCACCCCAAAACTCATGTTCCAATACCCATATTTCCTTACTGAGCACGTATGTTAGTAGCCCAGCCCCAAAGACATAAGGGCCCGTAACCCCAGTTTTAGGATAGAAAAAATCAAAGTAACTATTTGGAATAAAACCCATACGAACTGGTGGATTGTATTCAAGGCGTTTGGGCCTTGGGAAATTTACAAGGTCTCGTTCAGGGCCTTCTTCATATTTGGAGACTTGACGAGTTGTTGAGAAGGGTCTGGCAGCACTAGTAGTTGCAATGTAGCAAAATCCAGTATTTTGAACATTTGCTATGAAAAAAAAAATGGAATAAAATGGAAAGATTAGCAATTGTAATCGATTAATCGAGTTCATGATGACCCATATACCATAACTTACCGAGTAAAGAAACAGAAGGGCGAACAAATCGTGAAACCATTTTTGAGGCCTTCCCTTGACGCTAACTTTACGTTGACGCTGACTAAATGTGACCTATTCGGGTCAAAGGTCACTCTCTCACTTTCCCTGTCCTGGTGCTGGGTCTGGCGACAAACAAACCAAAACCACAGAAACTTTTTCTTTACTCGGTTTTAGATTTAGATTTTTGGAGAACCCGATTTCAAGGCTTGCCACAGTGTTAAAATTCAAGAAAATCATCTGGTACGACTTGTACTTCTTGTAGATGGGGGTAAAATCAACAGACGCTAATTTTTTGAGGCTTCGTCCTCCTTATGCATATGAAAATGAAATCTTAAAACAAGAAATTTTAACAAAGAATTTTCAATTGTTAATTGTTGTATTGCATTTATTTCATTATTGCATTGCAAGCAAAAGTTAAGTTAGATTGTATTTGATTGTTGTTGGATTATATGTGGATTTATAGGTAGGTACATTTAGTTTAATTGCATTGAGATTTGGGAATTTGGACAATTTAAGGATTCATCATAATCCTAATTTTGTATTGCTTTGCTGGTAGATACCAATCTAGTTTTTGTATAATTATTGTTTCTTTTCCGCTTTCCATTTTCCTATCCAACTGCTTCCACTTTTCCTTTTGGTTGTTGGTTAGTTTTTTGAATAATGGATTTACCAAGTTCATTTGTAGCTATACGCATAAGTTGACGGATTCCTTTTGGACTAATCTATTGAGAAAATAGTAAATAGGTTGAATAACTGTTGTTCTTGATTCATAGATATGCATGGATATGAAATGATTACTTACCTTTGGATTATCGCTAAAATCAATAAATTTGATTGAAGCCATACTTGGAATGTATTTACAAATTGCATTGTCTGTTAATTTACAACACTTGTTGAATGTGAGATCTTTCAATTCTGCAAATGATGTTTTAAAAAACAGTTTAGCTACCAGTTATTATTAAATATGGTTATAAAACATTTACTTTTCAAATGATGAATATTTGCTAATCCATTTTCAGTAAGAACACAACTATTCCGAACAGTAAGAGTTACTAATTTAGTTGTTCTCAAACATGTATTAAGCATAAGAGAATCATCAATTGCTGAACTGGATTTAAACATTGGGTTTAAGTATAAGGACCGGAGATTTTTACATTGAGGAATAATCATATTAAGAGTTGTAGAATCACAAGCAATACCATCCAGAGTTATATTTGTAAATTTGTGGAAATAAGAAGCATCAGTGATGCTTGAAAGCAAGTATGCTAAATTAAGACGATTGAAATATGCTATTTCCTTGATTTCCTCTTCCCAACTAGAATCTGGAATTCGTGGACATTCATGAATTGCAGTCGGATCATCTGCACCAGGTTGACGGAGAGTAAGTGTTGTAAGATTTTGAATATGTCCAAGATTTCCAACGTGGAAGGAAACATTCAGTGGTACACGTCGGAGAATTGACATATGTTCTTCCTAGGGTCATCATAAAAAATAAAAACAATTACGAATTCTTGATTGATGAAGGCATGTATGATGCATGGTATTTAACTTACTCCCAATGTGATGCTCAAATTCTTTAAAAGTGGTAAATTTTCCAAAATATTCTCATAAGACGGCTCCAGGATAGAAGTTTTACAATCCAACTCAAGACTTTTTATTCCAACTTTCGATGTAGAGAAAATTGAGGTTAATGCTTGAACAAAATCTTTGTTATTCCTTTTATCTCCATAAACAATGGTAACAATATCTTTGTTTGTATTTTCATCTAAAAGCCAACAATTACTAAGAGCAAATGTTTCCAGCGTAGGGAACCCAATTAATCCAATATTTTTAAGCCACTTCATATTCACATCAGAGTCACGTATGATTAAGGTTTCTAGTTCCTTGGAACTTGCATCCAATAATCTGTATAGACTGGAACTATTGAGCAACGAGTCATTGATTTCTAAGTGTCGGACGTGTTTGAGTTCTTTTGGAACAAGTGTTTCAATAATTTTTCTAAATAAACCTCCTCCAGTTAATACAAGGGATTGAATCCGTGCAATAATTAATGGTAATTTAACATAAGCATCCTTGGAGACGGTACCAAATGTTAATGTAGTGGGGTTTGAGTCTGGTAAACTTAGCTTTAAGGTCTTTACATTTGGAGAAACGACCAGGACAGGGAATAAGTATTTCAATTGGGAAACTCCGCTGAGATCCAGTGTTGTGATGAAGAAAGCAACTTTTCCAAAACTTCGAATTGTTAGTGTAAAATCTTTACAAATGACATTTCGCCAAGGGACTTGTGTTAAATGGAGTATTTCCACTTGACTTGCTGAACTAAAGCAAATGAGCTTTGCTTGATCCAAAAATATAGATTGCTCGATTACCACTTTATTCCAGTGACGGCATACCAAACGTAAAGGTTTTAATTCCTTGAATTCAAAGTCAGCCAAAATATTTTTCCAAATCTATGTAGACACGTAGTAATAAATTTCATTAATACGTCGATCATTCAAAAAATTAAAAAGTATTTACCCGTGGAAGCTCACAGGAGATTACTGCTGGAGATTTTACCTGAACTTCTGGTCCATCCCCCATCGAGCAAATTGTTATTGAACACCAGAAAAAAAATAGCTATGCAGGATTTTCTTGTTAACTCTTTTTGTATCCGCCAACAATTCGAGCTTCAGCGAAAGAGAAGCCGTTTTGAGAGCTACAGTAGTTGAAATATGTAATTGAAATGAAAGAAAGTATTCTTTTTTGGATTAAATTTAAAAGTAATCAAGTTGTTGAACTAGTCGAAAGTTTAGTACTGAGATTTGATGCTATTTCTTTGGCAACATTTCGGCTTTCTTCGTTCACATAGCTAATCGCATAGTTTCCATACCAATAATTAGTTGAGGTACAACTATTCTTTCCAAACAGAAATAATTTAGGGTTTTGAAAAACAAAATTTCCAGTTCAGTCCGAGTCTGCCTCCTGTAAGTGACACTGCCAATCTGCTTCATAAGAATAGCACGCAAAATTTTATTTGCATTATGGCTTGGTTAAGAAGCTTTAACCTCAAATCCAAATTTCTTGATCTTGTTCCCCACTTTCATCAAAATTGTGCCAGGTAAGGGCGAGATATACCAAATATTATGCTTGCTGAGGAATCGAATCAATAAAAATTCGTTTCAATTTCAGACGTATCACAAGCAATACCTATGAAGAAGCATATAAAAAATCAATTGAAAATCCAGAAGAATATTGGTATCAAGCTGCAAGTCAAGTAGTATGGTTCAAAAAATACAGACGTGTATTGGAGAATCAATCCTACCCCCGAGTAAAATGGTATAATAGTTTAAGATCTTATGCTTCGATTTTCTTTAGATTAATTATATTTATGCAAATATTGTAACGTATAGGTTTCCGGGAGGTGAGCTAAACACTTGTTACAATGCACTTGACAGATGGATTGATGAAGGAAGAGGGGATCAAATCGGAATAATTTATGACAGCCCTGCTATCAAAGTCGTAAAGAAGTACACTTACATCGAAATGTTAGATGTGGTAAGTTCCTCCACAAACATCAAAATGTCAACACGGATCATTAATGTTACACATTTTCTTACAACTTAGGTATGGAAACTTGCAGGACAGTTAGTCTCTATGGGGGTTCAAAAAGGAGATCGGGTCATTATTTACATGCCGAATATCCCGGAAGCAGTCTTTTCCATGTTAGCGTGCGCCAGAATTGGTGCCATACACTGTGTGGTTTTTGGTGGAATTGCAGCAAAGGAATTAGCAACCCGGATTAGAAATACACGGCCAAAAGTCATCCTATCGGCTACTTGTGGAATTGAACCAAATAAAATAATCTGGTAAGAGTAAAATTTACCAAGCGAGTAACACTTAATGAGCTCGTTCGTAAACTCATAGGTATAAACCACTACTTGATGAAGCAATTAAACTAGCAGACTTACCCACAGATATAAGTTGTATAATTTATCAAAGAGAGCAATTTGACCATCCAAAGCTCAAAAATGGACGAGATCATGATTGGGTTGATACTGTTTTAAGGAGAGGCACCGGACATGACTGTGTTCCTGTGCCCGCAGATCATCCGTTATATATTCTTTACACCAGCGGAACAACAGGTTAACCACCCTGCAGATATCTTTAGTACAAACGTAAAAAATTTAACTTTTATATTCAGTATCTAATTGCTCTTAGGTTTTCCAAAAGGAATTGTGAGGTCTACCGGAGGTCACACAGTGGCTCTGCCTTGGAGTCTTAAAAATGTTTTTGGATTAAATCGTGGGGATATCTGGTGGACTGCTTCACAGTTAGGATGGGTTCTTGGGCATTCGTATATGTGCTATGGACCACTTCTTTATCGGCTAACAAATATTCTTTACGAAGGAAGTCCAACTAGTACTCCCGATGCTGGACAATACTTTAGGTAAGTTATCGTAATATATATTCTAACAAATTCAGCTCATTTAATTACTTCCTTACACTTCCAGAATTATATCGGAACATGGGGTAAATGCAATGTTTGTTAACCCTTCATCCCTAAGAGAAATTCGGAAAGTTGATCCAGAAAATAATGCAGCCATACAATATAGCAGGAAATCGTAAGTTTGAAAAATTAATGACCCAAACATATTTTATAAATTTCTTATAAATTTCAGTTTAAAATATTTGTTTGTGACCGGAGGGCACTGTTTTAATGATACCTTAAATTGGGCTCAAGCCTCATTCCATGTAATTCCTAATTTAATAAACAGAAATTTATACATTTATTCCAAAAATATTTTGCCATTTTCAGGTTCCAGTCCTTGACAATTGGTGGCAAACAGAAACAGGACACCCGATTGCAGCAACTTGTGTTGGACTAGGACTGAGTCCTACTGTTCCAAAGGGAACTGCTGGTTTTCCTGTCCCTGGATACAACAGTAAGTTAACATTTTAATACTAAAGTTTTCCTAGTTTGAATTGAAATACAATTATTATTTTTGTTTATTCAATCAGTAAAAATTCTAAATAAGAATGGAAAAGAAGCTGAAATTGGTGAATCGGGAACGATAGCATGTAAACATCCAATGCCTCCAGGATTTATGGAGACTTTGTTCAATTCAGACGAATTGTTTGCATCTCAATATTTTCAAAGATATAAGGTAGATCCTGAGTTTTAATTTATAAAATATATTCAGTAACATACTCACACTAATTCACTCATATTTCTATTTAGGGATACTATGACACAATGGACGCTGGTTACATCGATGAACAAGGTACAAAATAACATTTTGATTATGTTGTTTAAATGCAGGCTTAATACATATCGATTTGAATTTGTTTTCCTTGACAGGCTACGTTTATGTGACAGCTCGGGACGATGGTAGTTAAAACTTAAAATACAGTTCTTTGATTAATATACTTTTTAAACATAAACTCATTTTTTTTGTTTTGATAGATGTTATTAATGTAGGAGGTCACCGCTTAGCGACAAATCAAGTCGAAGAAGTAATTTGCAACCATAATTGCGTTTCCGAAGCAGTTGTAATAGGAATCCCAGATCTAATGAAGGGCAGTGTTCCTTTATGCGTTTATGTCATAGAAAAAGGTCTGATTAATAAAGTAAAGTTTAAAAATGAGCTTAGTTTAAGTAGTATAACTTGTCGTTATCCGAATATAGATGCTACCAAAACAGAGAAAGAAATAACAAAGGAATTGGTAGACTTGGTAGAAAAAAATATTGGGATATTTGCTGGATTCAAATTAGCCGTGGCCGTACCAGCTATTCCAAAAACAAGATCTGGTAAAACTCCAAGGAAATCAATAGCCGAACTAGCAAGTAATAAAACATGTCAGGTTTGTGAAATTATTGATAAACTTATCTTATAACTGAATTCATAAGTACGATTACATTTTCTTCCTCTTTATATTTTAGATCCCTCCTACAATAGAAGATCATACAGTTTATGAATCATTGCAGAAATGTTTCAGAAAGCTAGGACTGGGCAAAGAATCTGTTTTGAAATTTTGATATTTAAATTCCTTCATCATTTTAGCTTCATTTAAACCTAAGAGACTTCGAAATCAAGAGCATTTGTGATTTCAACTATCGAGTTCATGATAAACTATTAAAGCTTTTTACAATACAGCTACCTTCCTTTTTAATAAACAACTGGAAAGACTTTAGCAAAGCTACTGATGGCATTCCTTTTCATCATTTATTGCAATACTTCATTCGGTTTGATATAAAAAATCTTGTTGAAAAAATGAAAACGTCATCCTTTAAAATCCTATTAATCCGATAACGCTTGAAACTTTTGGTTTACAGATATCCAAGCATTATTATTAATTATTTCTGTTATAGCTTCTGTATCTACACCTCCTGTGCTTATACCTTATTTATTAACTTAAATCTTTATCAAGCCATGCATATAAAAAGTTTATTACAACTGATATTTAATATTTAAAAGATTATTTTTCCAAATGGTAAGTTTGCTCGACCGAACTGAATCTACAGAAAAAGTTATTTAGTAGTTTGTTGTTCATGTATTTCATATCCTTAATTAAACTGAAATAGATATGACCCATCCAACAACTAACATTTATTCGGGACAGTAAGTGAAAACAAGTTATTAAATATTTTTTTGAAAATAAGTAACTAAAACTAATTGCTTTGGTTTTAAGGAATTATCCACTTCCACCAAGAAATGTATTCCAGACTAAAAACAGTTGGATGGTTTGCCAACCACCTAGAATTACTAAAGTGGAGTCATCACCGAATTTGGTCATTAAACCTCCCGGAGAACAATTGAAATTCATTTCCACAAATCAATACGTCCACAGCACCTCTATTTCTTCAAAACAAAAAACAAGCTTACCTCATAATAATAATGCGAAATCTCAAGCAAACTTAATGAATGAACATAAGATTGATCGTGGATCCCAAGTAGATTATAATAGTGAAGATGAGACTCATTACTCAAAAATTCCATTTATATTTGGAGTTCCCGACCTTGGCGTTTCAAAGAAACCAGGATATAATCATAATTTCCCTAGAGCCCATTTAAATTCTCCAACTAGCAAATCTGTCGGGTTCCATTTCCCAAGTTCGCCAACAAAACATCTACGTGGTCAAGAAATAAGTAAGCATAGCTCGTTGGATGCAACAATGCCCAGAGGTTCAAACAATGATATCGTACGGCCAGAGAAAGCTACTAGTCGAAATGCAAAAGTTCCTGTTAGAAGTAAATCATTTAAAGAGGTTGGGAACCCGGCCAAGAATATACCATTCAAACGTATTAGTTTTCAATAGTTAAAAATGCATTAATGTTTATTAAAGACCAAGAAATAAATTAATTCAAACACTTGCTATACTTTGGACAAAATATTAGCTTCATTTAACTTGACATGTTCAGTTACTACAGTCACTGACTAATTATTAATGTTGTTTTCTTCATAACTTTTGAATAAACCAAGTTCCTCGAGAAAACTGAATCACTTCATTTCGTTCTTTCCCAAAATTTTAAACTTCATTCTAAGCACTCATTCGTTTTTGCTCATAACCTTCTATTCCGAAAAATCAGAAACTTATCACAATGTTCTTCCCTGACTCCGAATTAATTAATGAAGTAGAGCACTTTAAGATAAACCCTGAGGGTGATTTGATTACCAGTTTTCATACTGAAAGGTCAAAGCGTAATCATAGGTAAGGTTTGCTTACAGCATCATTGAAACATAAACTTTCTTATGACAAATTTTGATTGTTATAGTACTTCACGTGAAATAGACGACTTTTTACATAGGCTTGCCACTGAAGTAGAAGAACCTACCTTGTCTCCTTTGTTGATAATGTCCCCAATTTATACTGAGAAAATGGGAGATCATGAAAATAAAACAGAAGAGTTATTAAACTTAGGTAAAGAAAATAATTGTCACACGAAATTAATTCATTGAAAAAAGATCATTTGCTTATTTAGTAGATTCTGATGCAGATGTGGCAATTGATAATCCAAACCTCCATGTCGCTGAATCAAACACTTCGTCAGTTTCATCAGCTTTTGAAAGAAACTTTGATGATAAGAATTATGAACTGAACAGTTTTGAAGGTCTTATTACAACCATAAGTACTATATTGTTGTATTTATCAACAACAAAAGCTGCGACAACTCAAGCTTATGAATATATTATTGGCAATATAAGAATTCCCCATTCCAAAATTTCATTATCAAATTCTGAAGCATGGATCTGGATGCAAGCTGAAATCAGCAATCGAATTTCTCTCCAACGTGGGTCGATAAAAACTGATACAATGAATATGAGCATTAAAAAATTTCTCGGAAACCTCCAGGAAGATTCTTTGGTATTACGAGAGGAAATGATTATGCTGAAACAATTAGTCAAAGCATTTTTAAAGGTATTAAACGAGACCCATGCATACTTAGAAAAGCTGGAGAAAATAGCACTGAAAAAGTTTACTGAAGCTGCTACGTTAGTGAACGAAGCCGACACTACTTCTGCCAAGCATACGGAAGAATCATCAAAATTGGAGGAGTGGGACACTGAAGTTCTCGATTATACAGAGCAATGGGTGCACTATGATAAAGGAGAAATATTAATAAGGACATCAACAACAGAGCAAAGTATTTCATTAAATAGTTCAACACAAAATCTGGAGCAACTTATAAAGACTTCACGAATAATTCAACATGGTATTCGAGTTTTTTTGAAGACAAGCAATTCGCTTTTCAGCAATCTTTATCAAGTGCTAAAATCTAAACCTGTAGACCAAAAATATGAATTGAAGCAATTGCTTCGACATCTTAAAATGCAAATGAGATCCACTTATTTGATGTATCCTGCTCAACAAGCCATTCTACATTCTACCATCAAGAAAATGAAAGCTCTTATTGATCAAATGGAATCAATTTCTACAAGTTTAAAAACCAATATCAAATCCAGCACTCAACTATTAGAGTCTAGTCTTGGGAATGCAAACATTGATGCTTTTGATATGGTTTTTACAAAGAATTCTAAATTTACTATGTGGAGAAGCATTTCCAAATTGCAATTTACATTGAGGATTGAGAGTCCTAATAGTACAAGGTATGGATAATCTTTAAATATATTATAAATTATGGAATATCTCATTCACGCAAATGTTTGTTCCATAGAATATTGCAAGTTAACACAGGAAAAGATCATTTGTCCACTGCCGAAATCATAAAAGAAATCATGAAATCGGAGACTGAGCTACATATGATGATGATTGACAACAATTTTGAATTTACGTATAAGAATAGATTTTCAGAACTTTTGCTTGAAAACGATGAAATCAGACTGACAGATGTTGAACTTTGTCGGTCAA
>JAQGCY010000726.1:0-14596 GCA_034700645.1 Xenylla mediterranea | reverse complement strand
ACGTTTCTACTTTCTTCCGAAGTACTTCTGCTGCAATGTCTTTTATTCTCAATCTCAGTGAATTAATGCTGATAACCATATCAGAGAAAGTTGAGGTTGGCCGCTCCATCTCTAGAATGAGCTCACTAGTATTCACCTCACGACGCCTTACTTATTTGCTAAATTACATAGATAGATTATTGCATAAAAATCCTTAAAATTATTGATAACAAAAACAATGATTGCAGTTTTTTCCTTAATTGACTTTTATTTGGGAATTGCATCAACGTATCACATTTCATATTCATGCTTAATGCAATTTAATTTCAATTTCATGCAACTACAGAAAAGTACTCGGATCGGGGAAGATTGTGATTTGAGGCTCAGAAATCTTTTAGAACCTGAAGTTTTTATTCCACTTTATACAAATACAACCAATTGTACTTTTATTGCTTGATGAATTCTTGTATTTGATTTGATTTATGGCAATCGCAAATACTATATACTCCAGATTTCTTTCGTTCATGCATAAAAATGGATGCATATAATTTGTATTCTTGTTTCAATAGTGAGTGAGCGAGTGGTGTGATGCGAATGCAAGAGATTGATAGCGATAGCATGTATACAAATATGCAACTGAAGCTATTTACAAAATTCCAATGCACTGAATGCCAGCTAAGAAAACAATAATGGCCAATCTTTTATTGATACCGATACCAAATAGACGCAGAATAGTATTCTTATTCTTGCTGCACCGAAATCCTATCCCGGGTAACAGTAACACTCTCAATCTCATAGGGTTTTTGTGTATGATATTTTATTAAATCATGGTGACGATGACGAATTGATAGATGCAAAGGCATGGCAGTATTAGTAAATTACTTCACGAGACGACGAGTAAGTTCTGCTACAAAAATTCCTTCCATATTTCATTTTGATTATTAATCATCCAACTAAATAGATTCACTTGCTATTCAAAAAGCTAAGACTATGAACCCTGACCCTGATTCTAATTCCCCAATTAATTTATCTCTAAAGCATTTCGGCCACCAATCCAATCATACATGGTGGCCACCGAGATCAGTCTCAGTGACAAATCACATTAAGCCTAGTCATACCCAACGTTGGATAGTACATGGAAGTCGCCCTTCACCACGTGGAACCAAGAGAAAAACTTTGGATGATTATGTTAAAGAATATCCCGACTTTAAAGCAATAGTTGTTAGAGTAAACGCTGGTGAACATCCAGTTAAGTGTTTAGTATGTCGATTTTGCAATAGATCAATTGGATGCCGTTCTGATCGAATTAAAGAACATTTAAAAAGTAAGCGACATGAGCAATTCAAAATGGAAGCTCTTCAAAATCCTGGAAATGTTTCTTCTAAACCAGAATTTAAGATTCCAAAACAAACTTTCACCCTGCCCAACACCCAGGAAGAAGAATTGACGATGCCCAAACATGAATTGATTCATATTAAATCTGGAAATTATGACTTTACCAAGATGGCCAAGTATTCCAAATTTTTATATGAGCAACATTTTACAGATATAATACTTTGGTGTGAAATGAGAACAATTAAATGTCATAGATTGGTTTTGTCAGCTTGTTCCAAATATTTTGAAGATATATTAACCGACAAAGAAGCAAACGATGATGATGATCCTCACCCCATACTTCTTCTATCAAATATAAAATTTTGGGAAATCGAAGCTTTAATTGAGTTTATGTACAAAGGTGAAGTAATAATTCATGCAGAGAATTTAGAAGCTTTTGTTCAAGCTGGCCAACACCTTGGAATCCAGGACTTTGTGTTGCCTCTAGAAAGCCAAAATTAGGAAATTCCAGCTAATAAAAATAATACAAGTAATATATACGTTCCAATCATATTAATTTATTTCAGATTGCTATTCAAAATTTTAACTGTATGTATGTAAACATTTCAAGCACTTAGGTTTAAATTATGAAAAATTAGACTATGTTCATTTTGTTCTATAAGGTACAGATTCCTAATTGTATGTAAACCTTTCATTTCAAGCATTTTGATTTAAAATATAAAAAATTGGACTACGTTCATATTATTCTAAAATTAAAAATTCTTTCATTTTAAGATATATCTAGATTAAAAAATTAGCAAAAGTTTGTTGGTATTGGGTAAATTAGTTTTCATAAAACAAAAAAAATTATTTTACGTCATAGTATAAGTAATAATAATAATATTTCATGTTATTGTTATTAGATAAGATAACCTTACTTTTTAATTAATTATAACTTACACAATTACATAGTGCGTTTTGATTTCAATACTTATAAATCCATTTTTGATTTAATTTTGTTTTTATTTACTCTTCGATTTTTGGTTTGTAGTTTCTTTTGCATTCTCACGAAGCAAACGATTCTTATGTTCAGTAATAATGTTTTCTCCTGACACATAGGGCTGCATTTCCTGAAAAGTAAATGTACGATAAGACACATTATTGTAACTGCTGGAGTTTTTCATTCGCAGTTATTAAATCAAACAGAAGATTACTCACCCTCCATTGCTTCGCTGAAAAAGACAAAATATATTGTCGTCTGGCATTTGGGTCTTTTTTAGATTTTTCTTTTTCATTTTGCTTTTGTCCTTCCTTTTGTGGTCGTATGTCAGGTTTAATAGAAAGGGCTGCTCTACCAAGAGACTTGTTTCTGTTTCCGGATTGACCTACAATAATTATAAAAACAATTTTAGTAACAAAAAGAAGATTGATTGAATTAACTTAAAGCTATTAGTCTAGCTTACGTTCTTTGTACAATCTTAAATCTCCGTCACGTATTAAAAATGCAATGTAAAACAAATGTTCAATGGTGTTCGCATAGGAATCCTTATCCCAAATAAATTCGAATATGTTTAGACCAGAGCCAGGCCCAGGTGTCCGTGATACACGGGTCTTGAGGAGACTTAAAATTTCACGTGAAAAATTATCTGCGTTTGTTTTATTTTTTGTTGTACGTTCAGCTTCTGTAATTCGTACTTCCTCATGTTGAGACTCTTGAACCAAATCTTCATCAAAAGGTTTACGTCGTGGGGCACGTTCTTTCTTTTCCTTTGGTGGGCCTGAAATTCCTTGGCGATCAAACGCTCCCACCAAAGCGACAAGATGTGGAACACATTTACAACAATCTGCAGCACTACATGATAAATTCTTAATAGCTTGCTTGTTGTTATATTGATTATCCTTATCACGACATTGTCCCATCTGGAAATTAATAAGAATTTTGTTCATTTGAGGATTTGCTTGCATAAAAAGAATACTTTTCTTTGGCTGAAACTTTTTATTACCAAACTATTAAGGAACAAATCCATTTTAAAATTGGAAGTATTATTTCCTATACTCATCGTTTTATATTTAATGACTTCGGATACCATGCAAGTATGATAAAAGGCTAAATGCATTGCACCAGGACTGCCTATTAAATAAAATCAGCGTTAGCGAATTTATGTATAAACAATCTTCATTCATTCTGAAGTATTACTCACCTCCAATTTGATTAAATAGTTTGCCACCCTCAGTTATATTCTTAGTCATCAAAGTTTGGAGATTGGAATCAAATTCTTTCTGATTTTCTTGCTCTGGAAATGTAGAATCATCAATTAATTATCAACTACGAATGGTAAACGTTATGAAACATTGAAACAAATGAAAAACATACCTTGACAGTAACTAATTAGTTCTGAATACTGTTTCCGTATTTCACGTTTATCAAGCGGTGTAGATCCTCCTGGACCATATTGAAATGCTTTTGGGACAGGTGGTCCACCACTTCTAAATAAGGAATTGGTATCAATTTCATCTAAATTCCCATCCGTTTCAACTAATGGAATATCTCCAAGATTCCCATCTAAATTATGATCTTCCTCCATATAATTACTAATATCAATTTCTGCAGCTCCAGCGCTAGAACCCGATGATCCGGATCTAGTTGGTCGAGGGGTCATAATGGTATCATCTCCACTGCTTCCAGTTCCACCACCACTACGTCGATTTCTAGGTGTGCTAGCACTACTAATTTCTCCACCAACTCGACGCTTCATGATAGTGACAGATTACAATTACAAATTACTTGAGAAAATGAGAAAACAAGGATTAATCGAACCAACTATACAAATAACGAATGAAATCCGAGATTTGGGGATAAAAACCAAATTAAATATTATGATTTATAAGCTTCCTTACAACAATTTAACCCAAAAACTAAACACTTACTTAAAGTTAAATTGGAAAGGTAATAAATCAACTCCTGAATTCAAGTAAAATGTGAACCAACCGCAAAAAAAAACCCGAGGCGCTTGGAAAGTAAATGTAAAGTTACCCGACCCGAATACTTACACTAATTTTTTTATGAAGTACATTTCATTCAACCTATGCGTTTGGAATTGGAGCTGTTATCAATTAATTTTATTCAATTAATCTATTCTATTCTATACGAGTACAATCAATTAATAACCGCATATTTATCGAAAATGACAATTGTCTATAAAAAGTAATTTTATCAAACGTATATGTAACTAGTTAACAATTCCTAAGCAGGAAAAACATCCAAACTTGCATAGTCCATATACAAACATATTCTATGTAAGTTTATGGGATTTAAAAATCAAATGTAAATGTATCAAAACATCTCCCTGCAAAATCTAATTCAACTAACGTAACTAGTTAACAACAATTGCTTACGAAAAACACCACTCAACGAATAACCACACGAATGTCAATTATAAAGCCTCAAAATATTAACTAGTTAAGGCATAGTACAAGTAGTACAACAAAAATTCACCGGAGATAGAAATTATTAATTATATTAACTTGTCAGCATTATAGTAGAAATACTAAATATACTCAGTAATCAAGTAAATTATCCCAGTTGGGGTAGAACCAACAAAATAGATACTAAATGGTTCAGCACCATGAGGCAACTCACGAAAAAATTGATACTACTTCCCTTATCTATGTGAACTAACCAAAAATTACCAGAATGACAAAAAAAATCATATTAATGTTCTTTAATAAAGAAGATGCTTTACAGCTTCTTAATAAAACTTTTAAACCAAATTACCCCAACACAGATCTGAATCCAAGTACAACTAATCACAACAATCTCTATAATGCAATTACGTCTTCCTAAGCTTTCCGAAGTTAATAAATATCTATAACTAATAAAAAATCAAAACTTGTAAGTAATTGCTTGTGAAATTTAACCTATTAACAGTAGAAAATAATTGTTGTAAGGGTTAAAACGACATTGTCCACCGGATAATTTTGCTTGAGACTAAACGTATGATCTTACAAATACCAAAGCATACGATCCATATCACTTGATGGCATTCCTCCCAAGTGTTGCCCCGCTAGCATGGCAAGTTTGTGTGCATACTAAAAAAATAGAAAAATTGTTAGTACCATACTATAATAAAGAATAGCAAGTTAAAGTCATTTACTTGGCACACTGCTGGAACTCGAATAGTTCCAGGCCAATTGAAATACATGAAAGTCAATGAGAAAGCAAATCTTTGTGTTAAATCTGGTCTCCTGTCTCCAGAGTCTTCCAATACAATATAATGCGTTGGACTAACAGTTCCCTAAATTAAAAAAAAACAGCCCATTCATATCTACGCGTGGTACTAGATTTTATCTCTTGTCAATACTAAACTTACTTGTCGAACCAATTGAGAAACAAGGAAAAAATCATAAAAGTTACGTCGGGTAATTGTATGATCCAACACACTGCCAGGTGGAGGATTATCCAAGTCAGGCCCCTGTAGTTAACAAAAGTATGATAAAATTACATAGTGAAGTTCTAGTAGAATCCGTTGTAATTATAGAAAACATACTCTTCTAATAAAGTATCTTTCATTAATACGTTTTTGAACAACAATGAAGTAGAAGCGCATATTTTTGTTGAATTGAAGACATAAACTTTTGAGTTGCTGGACTTCATTTTCTACCACAACTTTTAACTGACTATCCCCGACCCCGTCACGGAAAACTACTACACGGTTCGGGTAATACCCATTAGTCTAAAATACATTGAAAGGTTAAGTACAGAGCCCTAAAATTATAAACTTTTCTGAAAGGATCGTATTCATAATGTGATGATGACAGACCTGATTGTAAACTGCCAATGCTTGAGCAAATAGTGGTTTAATCGCATCGGCGTCCTCCTGATGGGGAATTTGAGAAATGACTTTTGAGAAGTGTTTAGTACATTGATTGTCCAGTGTTGCGACTAAACCTAACATACTGCTCTTGTTTCTATCCGGACAATGATGTGAGTCAATCCCAATAAACATGATCTCATCTTTCTTTGAATTAAATTAAAACCACAGGACATTGCATTCAGAAGAAAAATAAATCTTACTAAGAAAGATGGCACATGTATGAACCGAGAGACTCGTGTTTACATACCATTGTGATGTTAAGACCCCATAGAGCTCCACCGAGTTTGCAATTAATTTGTAAGGCCACTTTTTGAACAACCGATCTCAATCTCTTGTCATTAGCGATTGTTTTCCCTAAAATGACTTGGGATGGCATTGAATTTTCGAGAACACAATGCTTCTTCACCGCCCCATACAAGTCATCTCGTGCCATAGGCAATATTGTAACCACAAACTGGATCTAAAAAGTAAAAAGTAACAAAATTATTCCAAGGTCTAAGTAGATTTAAAAAAAACTCTTATAAAACTTACTTCTTTGGCCGATTCCTTATTTACCATTTCCCTTAGTTTCAACCGCAACTCATTTGCATTGAATGGACGCGGTGCGTTCCCGATTATAACAAGCAGAGGATCAGATTCCATTGTGATTCCAAGAGCGTTAATAACTGATCGGTATGTAGTCACGAACCTCTGGGTATTAGATTTATCAGCTTGTCCACAGAAAATTATCCATTTCTTAAGAGGAATCTTAAAAGAAACAAAAACTTTAGATCAGAAATAGAATTACGAAGAGACAAAGATATGGAACATTACGGGTTGAAGGCATTTGTTGGTCGTGACTTCTCTTGAAAAATCTGCAGTTGCAGCTGGACGCTGACAAGTTGGGTTGATAATAATACCCGGAGGTACAACGGGACGTGCACTCAGTACAACTGGTTTATTCGAAATACTGATTCCCCAAGCGTCCAATTGCTTTAGTGCTTCTGGAGTATCTGTGGTAAGAAATATTAACAAAATTATAAGAAAAAACTCTAGACACGAATTAAGTCAATTCAAAATTCTCACTTTGTAACTTCTCCAAAAACTTTTTTGTAGCAGTTCGACGCTGATTTGGAGGAATTCTAGACTTGTCAATTATTTCCTTCATAAGAGTAAAGTTTCCACGTTCTTGTTCCGTCAGTCCAGTAAGAACGCAAAGTTCTGGTATAATTCCCACAATAAACTCTCCCTGTCAAAGGCAACAAGTGTTAAGTAATCTAATTTAAATCATTTTTATTATAATAAGGGCTTACTTGTGGATCGTTCTTCTTAGCTTTCTTTTTACTAAGAATTATTGGTTGATTCAGATCGGTAATATGTTTTCCATGTTGTTGTCGGAAGTAGTCGACATAACTGATTTCCGTTGTTACCTATATAAAGATCATACTTATTCTTTAAATATAATTGTATTTTTGTACGTTTATACAGAATTCTGATTGAGTATTTACCCCATTTCGTGTTCTTGGGAATGTAGTCATTGGGGTTTGTTCCACAGTGACATCATCCACCTTGTAGCAAAGGTTATTGTAAGTTGTCATTACAACTTTGCGCAAAATCGCTTCAGTGAATAATTTCATTCCATTGGGCTTATGTTTGAATTCTTGATTGCTATAATTAAATCCAAAATTAAAACTTAATATAATATAATCAAAATTTTAGAACTATTACTATAGATCCAGTAAAGTAGTTTCACGCATGACTTTGTGGGTTTGTTCAAGACACAACATAAGGCCATCCTCGTATTCTTCGATAGCAGTGATTACTCCAGGCCACATGATAAGTCTGCATTTAAAAAAAATAACAAAGCAGTGAACGAAACTCAAGTTTAATAATAGATAGTGAAATCTGCTTCAATGTAAGACTCACCTTGACTTTGACAGGTACTCTTTCCCTTCACTGTCGTAATAATCACGCTGAATTTCAGTGTATCCCATGGCACGCAACGCTTTTCTTAAAGCCACATTGTAGAATTGAATACAATTCTTCATTGTTACCTCCTTGACATGGCAGAAGCTCATGGTCAATTCCTGAGATGGGTCGTTTGGGAGATGAGTAACAATACAATGAGCCTAAAAAAAATTCGATTTTCTAATTCTCAATTGTAGTTATTTTTGATTATATGTACATGTATATACATTATATGTAAACTTACATCATTTTCTAACTCCAATAAACGTGGAAGCCACATTTTTGTACCGTCAAATTGTCTTGCATCTCCAATAAGATGTTCCACATTCCTAATGGCTTCTCGCTTAGTCCGAGTTGCGTCGATTGTTGGATTGAAGGTAACCGTATATTCATAGAGCTTTTTGTCCTCTCGGACTTCTACTCTCAAAAAATTTGTGAGTACCTGAAATCTGGGTTTAAATGGAAACAAAATAATTAAATATTGAAGTCTGGTCTAGGGTTGCAATGCGACTTACGGAACTCCCTTGTCTCCTCTGTAGGTTTTCTTTTTTAGAACAACTTCCTCGCTTTCTTCTCCAGCCGGTTCACCTACTACAACTAAAGCTGGTTGTTCCTGTACATCTGCTTGGGCTAACTCAGGTTCAGGCACGCCCTGTTGCTGTTCTGCAATTGCTGGAGCATGTGCTTCCGGTTCGGGACCTGCTTGTGCTTCTGCTAGGATGCTTGATGTAATAGACCTGTATCAAGATAAAATCTTTTGATTCTTGCTGTATTTCTGAATGGAGTTTACTCAAGACTTACGGAGTACCACCGCTTCCAACAGCAGTGTTTAAGCTTTGCCCTGCAGTAGTAACTGCGGAAACATCAGACGGAGCAGTGACTGATAAATCAAGCCCATGTTGACTACTGCCACTGGAAGCCACCGACTCAGCTTTTTCACGTTCATGAGGAACTGCGAAAAAGTTTCAGGTACTGTTAAATAAAAAGAGAAAATAAAAAGGTTTAAAAATAATTATAAAGTAACCTAATCCTCCCCGACGAATAGTATGGGCATCATCCCCCCTCCCACGACCTAGCCCTCTTCCCAGTCCCAACGACGCCATTTGCTGTGTATTCGTAGCCTCTGCTTCAAACATACTAAGGTCATGAAGAAACTGACCTGGTACGGGTTGCTGAGCTCCGTCCCGTACACCACTAACATCTACAAGTACAAGCAAAATCATTAATCTTCTTCATTTTAGTTTGAATTGAGAGTTTTCATTAAGTACCTCTTCCTCCAAACTGACGTTGAACACTTGAAGACCCGGAACTTGCTGGACCAAGTAACCCACGTCCACGGGCAATCACTCTAGTTCCATCAGGTTCACCTTGGTATATTTCTGGCTGCGGCTGGCCATAACCAACACCTAAAAGCTGACCTCGACCTGAACCTGTATGTACGAGAACATTGTTCTTTATCTTGCATTACCAGATTTCAAAAGGTAAGAGAATTAATAATATTTCAGATTCTTACCTCTACCGATCCCGATTCCCGGAATAAGAATACCTCTACCCAGTCCTTCAGTTGTGGGTACTGGAGATATCTGTGATTCTGGCTCAACTGATCCTACACTTGCAGTTGACAATCCACTTGGAGAAAGAAATCCACGTCCTAAACCAGGTCCTAGAATTGAGTAATATTTCAATTACAAACTCATGTTAACTTATTACCCCCATTAATTAACCAAAAAATTAAAATCATAGGACAGAACAGTAAGAGTATACCCTAATAAGTAATAGTGAATAGTGGACAAAAACTTACCTAAGGCTCCACTAAATCCAGCCCCACGTCCAGCAGGTACTCCAGGTCGAAGGGGTTGAGGTTGATTGATTAAGGCTCCTCTACCCATCCCAATCCCACGACCAGCCCCAAGGGGGAACCGGGATGGCTGATTAGGCTCATTTCCTTGCCCAGACATATTTGTCTATTAAATAATAAAACGAGACAAGGCGTGACACGACACGACCGTCGTGTCATTCACCAGCGATACGGCAGACCTGACTGATTAGGGATTACTACTTAAACAATCGATGAATACGATCAAAAGCCTTTTACACTAGTAAATGTAAACTCTTATTGTGTTTAACTTTTTAATAATTTTAAGAGTCAACGGTCAATGTCCAGTTACACTACAACCTCCTCCCTCCATAGTCCTAACTAAACTGACTGGGGACAAATTATGTACCACTCGCTTGAACGTGCAGATGCAGAAGACCGAGACCAGACAGGGCTTGGAGTTACTAATAGATTCACTCACATTCACAGTAACACAAGGAACAATTAAGACAAACTACGCCGTACCCTTGACTTGATCGTACTAAACTAATACTAAATGTACAATATACGTATTTAATTTAAAATGTATGTTTATTATAGTCTCCTTTGTCCTTTATGTTTCTTTATAGTTATAGTTAAAATTCCCTTGACTGCAGAGAGCAGACAGACGTAGTCGTATTTCGTATTGTAGAGTGTTGATGTTGACTAAAATGAGATAATGAAAAGTCCCCCTTTCACTTTGACGAAGATCCAAATTCAATTCCAAGGGCTTATCCCGATCCCGACCGTATAATATAGTCTCTGTGTATCCGCAGGGCAGAATGAACCAAGGAAAAAATAAGATATAATAGCTGGTACTGGTATGAGGCCCAGACCCAACGGTCCAATGGCGACAAGAAACTGGCTCTTGGGCTCGTCTGGCTTGAGTCTGTCTGGTCTTCGTCTTCCTTGTGCGTGGTTTTGCTTGAAGATGCTGAATAATATTTTTGTTTTTCTTCATCATTCCATTTCCATATTTCCATTCCTCTATGCTATGCTTATGCTGTCCAAAGCCCGACCCAATATGTCTATCAATATGTGTGGCCTTTCCTGTTCGTCTGTCGGTTTGTACATGCATTTGCATTTGCATAGATTTTAAAATAGACCTTCTTGTGGTGAATGGTATCGGGATTTCTATGTACTTAACATGGAAAAAATGCTCTTATCCTCCAAACTTTGTCTATAAACAAACTGTAGATCATTGTAAATTACTTTGCTTTCACATTTAATTTAATTATTGTACGAGTATGCTGAATGAGTCACACATTTTCCAACGATGAATTCCAACAGGAATATGCCAATTGTTCATATTAATTAAGAAAATAAGATTAAAGCAGCAACAGACCTTCTTTTTAATGAATAAATTGTAATTTATATCGGCAACTGCAACTGCAAGCGTTCGTCTCATCTTTATCTTCAAAACTAAAAGACCTTAATTCTTAATTGATTTTCAAGCTTCATTAAAATCTGAATGAATGAAATCTGTTTTCTGAATTTATTCTCATTTCATCCAAAAAATGAATTAGAAAACACTCCCGAAAATTACAATTATATTGTACAATATGAACGATGATGAGCTTACAAATTTTACTTTGACAATTTCGAAGCTTTACTTTTAGTACTGTTAGCTCGTAATATTGACGTAGTTAGTTAAAAAAAAAGTTTATTTGAAGTTTATATGGTTTAGGAAAAGGAATAGAAATAGATTTCCAATCTCCGGTAATTGCTTAATCTTTGAAGCAAAAAAAAAAAACTATGCAATCTATCTTTTTACAAAGTTTCTTTTTGTGCATAATTAATTTCTAAAATTAAATTTAATACTTTTGCTCTACTTATGTCCATTTTACTTTGGATGGAATTATATAAAAAGTAATATAATATAACGGATTACTCAAAAAACTTTCTATTGTATTCTCCACAGAGTAAAAATTATTTTCACCGCAAACTTTTGTTGTTCGTTCTTTTACTACTTTTCGTCTATAATATTCTCACTTACTAGCTAACAATACTTCAACAAAACTTTTCAATAAAATCCCACTTTCCTCTATCTAATTCAGTTAGTAGGTATAATCTCAAACTAAACTAGTTTTCTGTTCTAGTTTTCCATAATCTTCTTGTGTCATGAGAATTTAAGGAAGAAAAACTATTGAGTCGTCCATCATTGTTAAGTGGTCTAATTTACATCCTAAAGCTAACTATCATTGTCATTGTGGAGAGTACAAAGAAAAAATATGTGTTCTGGATTTTCCTTTGCAACTATGCCAAATTTTATCAGTTTAACGTTGAAAGATTACTTCTAGAACAGTTGGTATTTTGGCATCTTTTTGTAAGTATAAGAAAGAACATTTTCAAAATTTAAAGAAAAGAAAATATTGGCAAAGGATACTTCTAAAAATTTATTTCCCCTTGAACCTATCTAATCCTTCAAATCGAAGGATATAAACTCCAATCGATCGATTCCATGATTCCAACAAGCACAAGCAGAGTTTTGCAAAAGGATTTTTTAGATGCCGATGAGCAATGATCAACCTCAGCATAATTTTATTTCCATGATTTGTTTCTTCTGTACAAGTTGGAAATGGCTTTAAAGTTGTTCAACATTGGTATTTTTTTTAGACCGATTTAAATTTTAAAAAGCCTCAAAAATTAGTAGTATTTAAACATGGTAGACAAAAAACTCATTTTTACACACAAGAAAACTTTTTTTTACGCACATAATTTTTTTTTTGAAAGAAAACTATTTTATGCTCACAACAAAATTAAAAAAGCAGACAAACATGCTTTTTTCTACTGCATAAAATTTTTCCTATAGAACAATTTAAAAGGCTCAGATTTTAAACTAACCTTATCAAATTTAATACATTAATGAATATTAGCTTAAGTCATCGATTCATTTAGGTACATAATATAAATCAGGGATTTTAAAAAGGCATACACATACATAGCGGTCGAGTGCTAAGAGTGTTAAAAAAACCTATTGTACAATAAATTCCGTGAGTTTAATTCAAAAGCTGAAGCAGATTCATCATTAAAACACTATGCATTATGGAGAATTTTTTATGCCTGTGTGATTAATTTTTATGTGTGCATGTTTTAGTAACATGTGTGTAGAAATGAGAATTTAAATAAAAAGTATATGTGTGTGTAAAAAAAAAGTATTCTTGTCGGCTACAAAAAAATATTATCGTTACAAATATTTTCTCTTTCTACAATGTATTTGTCAGTCAATATTTGTAAAATAAAATAGAGAAGATACTTAAATCTAGTTGCATTAATTTTTACTTTGTACTTTACAAACTCAGCGTTTTGTTTGTATGTGTGCTTAAGTGTTTTGTTTCTAGATTTCACTTAAGATAAGATCCTAAGATTATGCTACATCATCCAAAGTCCAGAACTGAAAGCTTAATCTCAAGGGAGAAATTGAGGGCAAGAAATAATACAGGAAGGAATAAAATGGATGGAATAAGTATTTATTTTTCATTGTATAGTTACTCAGCCATTTAAAGAAATCTGTTATCATCCGGACGGAAAAACTGAATGGATGATAGATAAGTGGAAAGTCGTAGATTTTTCAAGAATTGCTTAGAGTTTTTGCCAAGCTTTGGGGTACTAGTACTCCATATTCTTTCCTTTATCCTTTATCCAGTATGTATGTATGCGTATGGGATTCTTTTGAAGTTTTCCCTTTAAGTCATATCCAAAATCCAGAAGTATAGAACAGAACGAGCTGTGAAATGTCTGGAAAAGTAAAAACTAAAGGACATGAAGATAAAATCACTGAACCAAAAATTGAGCGAAGAATTTTCTTTTTCGGGTTTGTACGATATAGCAAATATCAGTTTTCCTCTTTTGTTTCATCGTCGTTTACACATTGAGTGGTAACCAAGAACCCTTTCGGTTTCCTGTCCTTAAAATTGTGATACACAGAGATACAATAAATCGCTGTTAGACATATGTATCATTCTGAAAACCTTTAGGAAAACAAAAACTTATGCGCTTTTCTGTTTCTCCATTCTTTCTTTTCTTTTGTGGAAAAAAATTGATATTCAACATTTCAAGTGTTGGGCTTTTTTAGCTTTCACGGATCAACAAAACACATTAGTACTAGTTTGGTTTAAGCTTTTACAGGAATCCAGTATATTGATGCTTCCAAGGGTCCATTTTGTTTAGGTTAAACTTATCAATAAGGCAAGGCTAATAATGCAATTTCCGGTTTAAAGATGTGTGCATCGTACTTATTTTCTCGATGACAAAATTTCCGAATATTAAAATGAATTCATTTTGTATTATATTTTTAGGGTAAAGCTGCATTTGTTTTCTTAAGGTTCCCGTTTTATCCAAACTCATGAATCATATATCAGGTTATATTTTGCATTTTTGAAAAACTTTAACAAACAAGGAAATTAAAATGGAAATAAACTGAGAATACAAGCTTCAGCAAATATTATCTGAATTTTCATTTACTTTTTCCTGATACCAAAACTTGCAAGGAATTGAATTTGTGCATAAAATGAAAATCGATAATATTTTTTTGTAGCATAGAAGAATAATTTTTTTTACATAGACATATACTTTTTATTTAAATGCTCATTTCTACATAGATGTAACTAAAACATGCATATATAAA
>JAQGCY010000725.1:0-14607 GCA_034700645.1 Xenylla mediterranea | reverse complement strand
TACCAATGATTCTAGAATTGAAATAAAAAAATAAGGCTGGACTTGGTCAACTAATTAATTAAAATTTTGGTTTCCTTTCTCTACGTTTGGACCATTAAAATTGGTTCATTAATTAACAACCTCAACCCCCTGAAAAAAATATTTTTTGTCATTTAGAGTTTTATTTGTCTGTGTGCGGTGGTAGGTGAGCATTACTCACTTCACTAGTAATAGTTTATTAAAAATAATAAAAAATAAAAAATGTCTTCCTGTTTTAAATAAGATTCACAAAAATAAGAAACTAAAGATAAAATACAAAGTAAGTAAGTTTACCTTGAATTTATGATTATTTTAAAATATTTTGTATCTATAAAAAATTACTATGCACTTTATATCATATCTACATAGAGTCAAGTTTTTTATTTCTTACTTCGCTATTACTATTACTTGCATTGCATATTAACAACAAAAATATTCCAATGTCCTCTAATGCATCTATTAACTTTTTTTTTGCACAAATACAAAAATCATCCGCAAATCACTCTCTTACTCGTGCTTCTATTACATTTTGAACTTTTGGACCTAAAACGTAGTTTTTATAGTTAGTTTTTTTTTTGTGGAAAGTGTAAATATGTTCCAATTGTTGAAATAAACATTCACGTGTTTTACTAGTTAATTTTGACCTGACCTATAAAAATTTATACAGGAATCTTTAATTTTGGTTTAGTTTTTGTGGATGGTTTTTTAGTGTAGACATTGATATGATTATGATACTAAGTATACTTTTCTGACGTGGTATTTCGTTAGTAAAAAATGAATATGGATATGGATGGGGTAAGAAAGAATTTAAGAAAATAGCAGCCAGACTGTCTAATCCTCTTTTATGTATAATTGAAGAAGTCAGAAGAAGTAAATTGATAAGAAAAATCCTCTTAGGTTATGGTTATACTTATTAGCTCTAATTCTAAACCAAATCAAACCAAACTGTCTGAATCATTTCATATTTATTTGAGCAACTAACTTGAACATTAAAACCTTCAACTTCTCAACTATTTTATTGCAGAATTTTTTTCTTATTATTTAATTTTAGACAGAGAGACATAAATAAAAAGTAAATCTTATTTATTTATACTAATGTACTGCATGCAGGGAATAATCCAACGAGTCAAGGAATATACAAAGTGCAAGGAAATAGAAATACGTTAGGCCTAGTTTTCTGTTGAAGAATTTTATTCATGTCTCGTAAATTAATTAGTGGTTGAATTGAACTCTCTAGTTAGTTATCATCATCAATGGTACAATTTGTGCCTTTATTTTTTTCTTTCAAACAATAAGACTTTTACTATAACTCTAACGTATAACGTAGTGAAAATATCCTTTTGATCTCATTAAATGTTTTCATCAACATTTTCCGTAAGATTTTTCTCATTTCCGTCTTGGTCTTACTATCTACCTATCATTGTTGATTAACATAATAAATTATTTGTACATACAACTACATAATAAAGTAAAAGCCCCTTAAGAAAACTTCCTTTTTAACAATAAGCTTCTTTTGTTTAATCAAAAATGTAAATAAAGATTTAGACTGATACTCATCATCTTCATATAGGATTAAAAGTTAGGGGTTAATTTTTTGGCTTTGTGAACTTCTAAACTTGTAAGTCCCTAGGTTTTTGTTTTAGCTTTTTTGCCCTTTGGCAAAAAAAGTATTCTGAAAATTATTGTAGTTTTGTAGTGAAAGGAGGAGTTGAGTTTTTGAGTTTTTTTTCTTTGAAGATCTACAACTTCCTTTTAATTCTTGTGCAAATGTCCCATTGACTTCCTGTTAAAATAAAAATTATATAAATTTTCAAAAAAGCTAAAGAAAAGTTAAGTTTACGTAAAATGTAATTTACATAATTTTTCACTCAAAACTGCCAGACATAATGGACGAAGGAACTCGACTCATCGTTTTTTTTCTTTCTACTCTTTTAAAAAGAGCACAAGAGAAAATATGTATGTCTGCGTATAGTATGTATGTATAATTGTTCT
This sequence comes from Xenylla mediterranea, assembly GCA_034700645.1. Taxonomy (NCBI): domain Eukaryota; kingdom Metazoa; phylum Arthropoda; class Collembola; order Poduromorpha; family Hypogastruridae; genus Xenylla; species Xenylla mediterranea. Next base: position 12,597 of record JAQGCY010000725.1, on the reverse strand, counting down.
TTTTCATTTTCTACATCTTTTCCGCTTTTACTAAAAATAAGAAAAAGAAACGAAAAAAGAACTAACTTTGTTTTAGTTTATATTTTATGTTCTGTGACGACGACAGGCAGAAGAAGAAGAAACGGACTCGAAAAGAAATGGTGATGATGATATAACTTAAGTACTTAAGTCGAACTTATCCTCGTCATCACATCATTTCTAGACCTTAAGTCTTAGTTTTTAGAGTTTTATTTAGATGAAGAAAAAAAAAAGCAAGAAAGCAAAAACTTTCTTCATGAATACAAAATATATTTTTGTCTTATTCATGGAAAATTAAATTGAATGAAATGATAATATACATACAGACATATACAACAAAAAACCCTTGCCCGTTCACAGAATAACGCAAACTTAAAAGGGTGCCTTCCTTCAGATTATTAATCCTTGTTAGTTTTTCATTCTCGCGTGATTGTGATTCCGGAAAAAAGCTCAAAGGTTGTACCTAGAATAGTATGCATGCCTACTTTAAACAATTTGATTACAGTTAAGGAAGTAAAGTGTGTATAATAGATACACAAACGAAATATTTTATTAATAATACAAAAATTTGTTCCGGAGTCGTAGCGTATAGCGTATTATAGTAGATATGATAGTTTTTTCTTTTGATCAGAGTAAAAAGGGGAGAGAATGAAAAATAAGATTGAAATTTAAAAAAAGCATGCATTTTATCTGCTTCTTTTTCTTCTTCTACGACTTGTACTAAACCCAAGGGAAAAATATGATATGTACCTTTTTAGATTTGATGGATGGGTAGATGATGATGATGAAAAGATTCAGATTCAGAGGTTTTTAGTGAGATTTGCGTTAGAGAGAAATGTGTATGTAGGTATGCTTGAAGCTAAAATTTAAGGGTTAACAGATAGCCAATTTTAAAAGATTTTCTCAACTATGCTATACTTGTTTTGTTTTTAACTAACGCAACGATAAATTTAGTAAATATTAAAAATGACAGAGAGTCAAACAGGGTAAAATCGTAAAAGTAAAATCATTCAAATTCCATGAAATGGAAAGGAAAGCTTCTATTTCACTGAATATTATTATTCATATTATTGTGTTTCTATTCTATTCTTCTTTTTAAAATAAAAGGCATTAATAAATGTTGAGTCGTTCGTCTCATGTATACGTATTTTTTTTCTTGACTCCTTGTCTATCTTGTCATAATAAACAAAAGAACTGTAGTATCCTATCGTTTTTATGATTAAAAGATACTTTAGTTTTTGGTTTTTTGGAGTGCAGGAGCAGAAATCCGGCAGCAAAGAATCACCCAAGTATGCATAGTAGTATAGAAATTTTTAAAACCAAAAAAGAAAGAAAGAAGCACTTAACTGAGAACTATAGAAAGAAAAGTTTTATTGTTGTTGTAATGTAACGTAGAAAGAAACTGAAAGAAAAGAAAGAAAAGGAGAAAAAAAAATATGAATGCGTGTTTTATGATACTTTTCCTTTTTTTCCTTTTCTTTATTTTTATATGATGGATACCATGCTGTGATTTTTCTTCATGAATATGTATGTGTATGTGTATGTATGTGTAATTTAGTAGATGAAACAATTTTTTAAACTTGTGAGATTTTTCTTTCTTAATGTGAAAGGCGTCAGAGTGGCGACGACGTTGAGTTTAAGTAGATTATAACATGCATTACAAAAAAAAATAAGCTTGGACATACGGTATATGTAGCGAAAGCGTACAGCAGAAAATGAAATGTAACAAATTTTTACTTATAACCCCATAATGGGTATGGGTGGGTGAATGAACGGAATGATGGTGGCACTACTTACTATTACTCGCAAAGTTGGCAAAGCATTGCACTAAGCTTTCTCATTGTTTCAATATTTTTTAAAAAATGGATTCAATTTTTTACTATGACATGAGTTTGAGTGCACATTATATGCATTACACATACAAGGGTAAGGGTTGCTTTCCCCCAGCGTTGCTACGCTCTACTTTACTTTCTCCATTTTTACCCGGGGATAATGATTGGGTCTTATTTTTTTTCTATTTTTCTTTCATTTTATCTACCGGATGACTATCATCATTTTTTGGGGTCCTGGAGCCAAAAAAATGTAATGGTAAAGTGTACATAAAATTCTAATTTTTTTCCCTCCCCTATATGGGGAAGTATAAGGAATCTGTAAAAAAGATCGATTAGTTTATATGTCCAAGATACTGCTAATACATGCTCTGTACTTTTACTGTAGAAAAAAAGTCCCATATTTAATCCCTCAAAGACAGACAACAAATAGGCAGGCATGCAGGCAGAATCCAATTTTTATTTTTTTATTTTCACTTTTAAGAGAATGTTTGTCTCTGATGAAATTTTTCTATCATTTCTCCCTTGAAAATTATGACTCACTTTGCTATCTACCCTTTTAAAAAAGAATAAAAAAGAAGCGGAATAGAGCGTAGAGTAATTCTAATTTTTAAACTTTAAACTGCTGAATATTTTATTTACATGAGGCTGTGGATGGTTGGCTTGGCTTGGCTGCTCATTTGCTTTCTCCTTCTTTTTCATTTTCTTCCCCTTCAATACGATACGATATAATGACAATCCCATTCCCAAATCTCATATGCAGTTTTTTTTTCTTCATTCTATTTTGACTTGAGCTTGGGTATTTAAAAACCTCATCTTCTTACGTATTTTACTATTTTTAATACTGACTTTTAAAAGTTCTCCTTTCACCCTATCATCATGATCATATGCATAAGTACGTACTGTATATGTAAATGAGGTGGGAAAATGAGAAAGTATGGAAAAGAAAGTTTTTATTTGAATCAAAGAAAAAGGCTTGGCTTTTACTAAAGCTAAAATGGAAAAGAATGATGATATAATATTGCACTTAGATGGGTCTATTAAAGTCCATTAATTTAAGTTCGGATGACTTTCTTTCTTTCTTTCGTTTCTGAAATCAAGACAACAGACAAGACAAGACAAACCAAGAAAAAATAAAGAAAAGGAATAAATTTGAAACCCAGTGAAATAATGATTTCATTTTACTCACGTTTATTATGATTCTCATTTTTCCCAATTCTTTTACTAATAGTAAAAAAATATAAACTAATCCATTGAATGATCATGGTTTTGACAAGTTAAGAATCAGCAGAAGGCAATATTATTTTTTTTAAATCTTCTATTTTTCCTGATGATGAGTTAAGATTTTTGGCTTCCCTTATGGTTTCTTATTTCCCTTTTTCCCCTTCTATTTTTTCTCCCATAAATGAACGTTTTTTGAATTTTAAATTAGAAATTTAAGACCCAAGGATTCTTTTTTTTTCTTTTTCTTCTTTCTCCTCCATTCTACTTTTTTTTTAATAATAAGTCTAGGTACTATACTATATAGTTGAGGCAGGAAAAATTTGGTTTTTATGTAAATGAAAATTGGCTAGGTTGAGTTCAAACATTTCTCTTTTGCCTTTGCCTTTTGGCACCTGTCTTGTATAATTCATGACTCGGCTTGGTTTGCCTTGCCTCGCCAAAGTCAAAATTAAAAAAAAGGAACGCCTAAAAATGAAGGAAAAACTTTGTAATGAATGATTTTTTCTTTGCTTTTCATTGTACTACACTTGAGTGGCCAAGAAAGAAAAAAAATCTTGTTTGAAAGATTTGATTTCTTCCTTCGTGTCGTCGTGCGTCAACTTTCTTCCAAAGAGTTAAAGTTCCTTCTTTGTATTCTTTTCCTTGAGAAAGAAAAGTCAAAAGTGTGAATGTGAATCATGCATGTTTATGAACCAAAAGAGAAAAAAGAGATTTTTGTATGCCATGTAACATAGTGGTTTGAAAAGAGAAAATCCTTTCGTCTGGAAGATCAAACAAGGAAAATTACATGAAGATTTATGCCTTTACACTACTTATTACGTGTTGAAAGTCGAGAAAGTCACAATTTTTTTTATCCTTTTTGCTTTCTTGAGCTACAGCTAGTATAAATTTAAAAATGGAGTAGGGCATACATAGGGCATATTTTTTTTTCTATATTTCCGTCCCCATTGACAAGACAAGACACGACTCCACTTGAATGAGATTAGACTTGTAATTCCATTTACTAGAATACAAAAGCAAAACATAGACATACACAAAAATATAAATTCTGATCATAAATGTTTTTTTCTGCTTTTGACAGATTTTTATGCACAAGTCTGCAATGCAACTCCAACAACAGCAGCAGCAACAACAACAACAAGGGATTGTTGGCCCTGCAAATGGTGGTGGTGGTTCTGGTGGACACAATCAATTAGCTGGAATACCAAATGGTCCAGGGAGCGGTAACGGAAGTGGACATATTAGGGCTAGTTCAGTAAGCTCTGCTGGATCAGAATCAGGGATCTCAAAACCCCATCAATGTAATCAATGTCTTAAAGCATTCTCATCAAATCATCAACTTGTACAGCATGTCCGAGTTCATACGGGTGAAAAACCATATAAATGTTCATATTGTGACAGAAGATTCAAACAACTTTCTCATGTACAACAACATACTAGACTTCATACAGGTAAAAACTCTATTAATTTGTATTATAAAAGAAACTCAAACAAATAAACAAATACATAAACAAACACAAAAGGCATAATTACTCTAATGAAATGGAAAACAAAACTCATACGTCTCGTCTCATGGAAAATAATATAAAATAACCATATAGCATTTTATAGACTTCTATTTTTAAAAAACTCGAAACTCAAAGATTTCATAGAACCGATAAAAAATGTAATTAAAGTTTAGAATGAAAAAAGGGGAGAAGGAAAAAAAAAGTAATTGCTTCTCCATAATTTTCCTATTCTTTCTTTCTTCTGCCATTTTTTTTCTACTCTTCTCTTCTCTCTGCTCTCCTTGACTTGACTGACTTTTTACTCTTCAATCAAATAAAAACATTTAACTCTTTAGCTTGGCTTCGGTTGCTCGTAAAACTTTCTTTCATTTCTTTTTTCTATTCAAATACAAATACAAACAGAAGAAAAATAATTTTTTCCATCTTCTTCTTTTTTATTATTATTATTATGAATGTTTACCTACTGGAATTTTATTGATGTTTTTTATTTTTGAATACAAAAAATTTATTAAAAATGCTAAATGCGTATCATTAAAAAACTTTATTATCAAAATTAGAAATTCTAACTATGTATGTATTTTTATGTATCTTCTCGCGGTTAGTGGTACATGGGAAATTTCATTTATTATTATTCTTCTGTCTTGACTCTGGAGGAGAAAAAGTTTGCTTGCATGTCGAATTTTTGAACGGATGGACACTGACAAATTACACTTTTTCCTGATTGAGATGTTAGGTTACGTTACGTCAAGTTTTTGTTTGAGATCTTAGAATTTGGAATTGAGAAAATCTCAAGACTCAAAGTACAGTAACTGCCAAAAATTTTAAGTAAATGCATTTTTCTTTTTTGAAAGAAATATATTAATGCTTATAATTAAATCTTTTTCTTAGAGCTAAAGGATAAAATCAGCAATTTTTTACTAGTAATTTTGAGCTAAAATAAGTATTCCAAAGAAAGCAAAAAATATATATATAAGGATTTCATTTGGTAATGTGAAGGTAGAAATAGCTTAAGAAATGAGAACAAAAATTGAGAAAAAGAAAATGAAGAAAGCAAGCAAGGAGATAAAAAAAATAAAGAATAATTAAAAAGGTCTTCATGAAAGTATATACGTCTCTTTTTCTCCTTTCCTAAGCACTATTTTTATTTTATTATTTTTTCTTCTTTGCCTTTGCTTTGCTTTAAGCATTTAAATTGAATCATCATGATACTTACTCCGTCTTCTAAGAAATATAAAAAAGAAGATTAAAGAAAGTAAATATGGAATTAGAGCGAGGAGATAGAAAAAGCGAGGAAAAAACGACAAAATAAGCAAAGCAAAGGGCAAAAGGGAGAGAGAAAAAAATAAAGAATTCATTTTCATCTTTTTCTATTTTCTTTCACTCTAAAAAAACTGCTTAAGTAGGAGAAAATAGAAGATAAACAAGTATATGTGTACAATATGTTAAGTAAGATTTAAAAAATAAATAATTAAATGATTCAATGTTTGTTTCCTTTTTTTGGAAACAAGTCTGCATTTATTTTTTCGGTTTGTTGTTCTTTCTCATCTTCAGTGATGAGTGAGTATGAGTAACAATGAAAAATGAACAAAAGTAGACGACGACGATAAAAATCTAATATGCAAAATAAGGCAAAGGTAAATCTTTTTCATAATAATAGCAAGCAAAGATCCCATAAAGAACCTTTGCTTGCTTGGCTCCTTCTGGCTAAATAAAAAAAATATAATAATAATGTATAAGGAAAGAAAAACTTCATTAAAACATCAAAACTTTTTTTTTCTTTTTCTTGATGAAACAAAGTTAAGGAAGTATATGTATATGTATATTGCGTCGGAAATTAGAATTTTTTTAAAACAAAGTTTTTTCTTAAATACTAAACTAATACGAAGCAGGGTAAAAGTAAGAACGATGGAACAGGATGATGATGATGTCTTCTAGTTTAAGACAATTTTGTCACAAGAAAAAAAGACGTCCTCAACGCGTTGACTTGACTTATTGACAATGATGATGGGAATCAATAAACCTAATTGCCTATATACATATATTCCGGTTTACAAAAGTTTATGTATATTTTTTAATAAAGAAAATCGAGCTTCAAGTTATAGTTTTCCCTAAGACTTACTTGACTTGAAGAAAAATACTGCGTTACTCAAGTTCAAGTAGTTTCTTCAGTATAAATATATATGATTTTTCATCTTCATATCTTTACTTACTTTTATAATTTTTTATTTCTTATTCTTGATGGGGTTACTTATATGCACGCTCTGGCTCTACTGTTTTGTTCTTGTTTTACTTTTTTTTGTTTCTTAATTAATTTTTTTTCCTCTTCATATTCATATTTCTTATACATATAGACATAAGTATAAGTAGTATGCATGCGATGCGATACTTTTTTAACTTCCCTTCCTTAAAAGTTTGGAAGGAAAAAAAGAAAAAAAAAGTAAACCCTATCTCATTCTCCATCCAAGCGTTGATAATAACTGAATTATTAAAAAACAAAAGATGAGAAAAGAAGTATGAAGAATGAAGGTTGAAGATAGTATAAAGAGAGAGAGAGAGAGGAAAAAAACTCATTTAGCTTCTTTTTTTTTATTATTAGTGCATCACATCACTGTATTTTAGCTTTGGCTTTCTCCTTCTTAAATTAAACATATGCATATGCACTATTGGGATATTTCTTTTCCTATTAAAGACAACTTCTGATACAACTTGATACAAATCTTAAAACTACTATGTAAACGTAGATAAAGTGCAGCAGTAGGAGCTTTTCAATCAATCTACAATCATCCACATATTTGATATACATACATAGAATGCCGTGTTTGATCCATCCAGACTTCCAGGTGCATCCTAATAATTGAAATTTAAGCATTTGTATTTTCCATGGTCAAACTAAACATATGCAATATGCATATTTAAGTTGTATTACTAGTACTAGTACAACGTGCTCCAAAATGTTCCGTTAGTTTTCTGCTGTTTCTCAGGAAGGGGGAGAATATTTTAATGGAAAAAAATCATAAAAATCCAATTCAGTGAAATATTTTTTTTTTTCAGAAATTGAATGAATGAATGAATGACTTTGAAAAAAATAAAATAAAAGCTTTAAGGGTCTTTCGGCTTGGACTTGAACTTGGAATTGTTAGAACTAGAAGGGGCAGCTTATTTACAAAAAATAATCCTTGATAGGGAAGCAAGGAATTCGTTGGATGAAAATGATGATGATGAATGTTTGAATATGTAAATGAAGACGGAAGTATTCATAATATGTAGATGTGAATATATCGTACTACTTCCGCGTCCAGAGACACACATAAATATCTATCTGTGTACAGTATAATAATGAATGAGATGCATAAATGTTTTGATGAAGGATGAAAAATTTCATATTTGCTTCTTTCTTCAAGGGATATATCTACATACATATACCTAATGTATTTATGCGTGAAATTTAATGCTTTTAACTATCAACTATGTACTTATAATTTATACAAGGTTTCTATTCTTTCATTCTATTCTTTTTATCTTGTCAAAAGGTGAGTAAAAGCTTCTCAATCTTCCGAGTCTTCATGATTATGCGACGAAAGAAAGAGTGAAATTTTTCTTTTAAGAAAAATTAGCTTACCATAAAATTTCCTAAGCTTTAAATAAGTAAACATTTAATCCATTAGTTTTTAGTTTTTTTCAATTCGATTTTCTGTTCTCACACACAAGACATAACCACTAGTACATTAGCAGTACCAACTACCAAGTAGTACAAGCCCAAAAACTAACGCTTTCATTCGTACGTGTACATTATGAATATGAATATTATGATTATGAAAAATTTTAGCTATTAAAAAAAAGTTTTATGTATAAAGTTTTTTGCCTTAAATAAAATAAAACTAAAATGATTGACATGTTCGCATGCATGCATGCATGGTTTAAGGAAAAAGTTTTTTGGAATATCAAAATGGAATAGAAAATTACTTAATTTTTTTTTCTTTCTTTCTTCATGTCCTTTAATATTGAAAACTTTAGTTAGTTGGATTTGGCACTTGGAACTCAACAGCTCCTACAGTACATAAAATAGAATAGACTGGTTAATTTACTTGACTAATTTTTCTAAAAGATACATACATACAAAAAATCAATTTTTTGTCCTGACACTTGAAAAAAAGTGATTGATTTCCACTAGGCACGCGGATGGTTGATGTTGATGGTTCATGGCTCAAGTTTGGTATTTTTGTATCTTTCTTTTATAATATAAAGGATTGTGGATTGTGGCAGAATTCATTATATTCAGGTAGAAATTTTCTTTTGAGCTGAAAAAGGGTAAGTTTGGGGTTGATTTCCAAACAGGCCAAACCAAAAGCAAAAGCATCCCTTAAATTTTTGACCTGGAAAAATACACTTGATTTGATACAATTACAAAACAAAATGACAGGTTGGTTGAGGGTTAGTTATTTTGGGTTCAGAGAAATGTACAGTCAGTGTAGAAAATAGTAATCTAATTAACCCTTTAAAATTAAATAAGGAGCAGTATAGGAGAAAACTAACAGAAAAACCACATTAGTGGTTTATGTCTTAACACTAGTAAATAAACTACTATCGTCATAATTATACCGAAAAAAAATTATACCACCTTAAACCACAAAACTTTGGTTTTCCTTCTATTTTATCCATACGTACATTTAAACTAATGTGTTTTTCTTTCTTTCCTTCTTTCTTTCTATGGGTGTTGTTATTTTTTGGGAGTGTCTGTCTCTATGTATCTGTGTAAAATATAATTTTCAAAATCCAATTCAATAATCGATTATTTTTATAGAGTTTTACCATGAAAATTTGGCTCAAATAAACCCCCACTGTGCATAAGCTTAAGCATAAGCCGTAGAAGTATTTTCCTCGAAGTTTATGATGATGAAAGTTGTTGGTCGTTCGTTTTTTTTCCTTGAGATTGATGATCTTGTATTTCCTATTTCCGGAGAAAGGATTAGACATATATGGAATCCAAACATATTGCTTATATGTTTGATTTGGCAAATGTTTGCTCGCTCGCTCATTTTTCAGGGATTCAGATTTAGAGAATTTGTTTTTCGTTTGCCCGTTTGCATGCCTTGCAAAGATACCGAATAGATAATAACAACAGCAACAACATAACAAAATTTTGCGTATTTTAGTTTTGTTTCTGTTTGAGCCAGAGGATATTTTCCCATGGTTTTATTTCTGACGTCCACTCCATTAATTTACTTAGTATTCAACTCAGAGAGAGCAATAGGAAAAAGGATTTTTATATCTGTGTCTCTGTCTATGCGATGTAATGTGTCCCTTGAAGGGATCCACAAAAAGTACTCACTCACTCATTCATTCATTCAATTCAAATCTCGTCTTCTTCTTTCAATCTTTTGTTTCGGAAACCCAGGAAAGTAAAAGAAGAAGGGAAATATTTCAATACCTTTACATTTTTACTTCCTTATACACACACACAACATTTACATTATCTCATTTTCATCTTCCCTCAACACTTTTATTTTTATTTCATTTAATCTTTAATATATTCAAATGGGAAACTAAGTACACACTTATAATAATACGATACTATGCAAATTCATAATCATCCTCAAGAAGAAAATCTTTATGCATATTAAATACATGTTTTTTTATTTATCATTATTACATACATGGACAATAGTGTACACGTATACACTGTACACAATATTTCTTTTTATTTTTGGACACAGAGAAATATGAGGCTTCGTATCCTTCGTACATCATTTGCATAAGATTCATGGATGGAACAAAGAATAGTATAAATATGAGAAGTAGCCGGAAACAAATCTCTGTAAAAGAATCTTTGAAAATTTAAAAATTATATAAGGGGACAGGACAGTTTTGGTTGTTGGATTTCTTTTAAATAATACCTAATAATTTAAATATTCTAATCGTAATCTTCTTCCTCATATTTCTTTACTTCCTTGTTTTGTTCAATCCAGTGAGCCAGTGAAGTCCTTTGCATATTAATTACTAGTAAACTAAACTAAAACTTTATACCGTGGGAAGACCCCTTAAGCTAAAACTAATACTAAATGAAATTAAATGAAATATAAAACATTTGTCTATTATTTATTATGCTAATTCACTACCTATTTCATTCCAACAACTCAACAAATATTTGCAAATAATTTTGCGTGTTTAATAAATCAATGCCATTATTCATTTTTTTTGTTTGTTTGATTTAATTCCAGGGGAAAGACCTTACAAATGTCATGTACATGATTGTGGACGAGCATTTATTCAACTATCAAACCTTCAACAGCATTTGCGAAATCATGATGCACAACTTGAAAGATCTAAAAATCGTCCATTTCATTGTTCAATCTGTGGAAAGGGTTTTGCAACGGAATCTTCATTACGGACTCATACGTCCAAGGTATGCAAAGAAGTACGTATCACACCAAACAAATACTCGGTGTTTTTTTAAACCCTTGTATTATTTTTTTTACCTTTTTTATTTAGAATAGAATAGAATAGAATAGAAAATTAGTATTTAACAACCACACATTAGACTGCAAAATTTTTTGCAAATATGTTTTTGCATTGTCTGCTTTTTATTATACCTTACAAATTACAACAATTGAGCTTTTATATTTTATTCCATCCATCCATCCATTCAACTAACAACCAAGCAATTTTTACATGCATGCATTTATATCCGTAATACATATACATTGTATAACCACAATTCGCATATCAAATGGATTTTATTACTACACATAAGATTATATCAATCATCAATTTAATACAATACGGCTTTCATATGTTAATTTGAGTTGCCATTGAGTTGTCTACTGAAGTGTCTTTAATTCTTCTTATCTTTTACTTTTCCTCTGCATCATGATGATTGGGAATTGACAAATATGCCCGGCGGAACAAAGGGATCAAGAAAAAACTTATCATATGAATAGATCAGAATAAAAATACATATCTTTCTTTCTTGATTTGATTAAACATGATCTGCGTTCTCTGAGAAGAAAGGCAAAGGATCATGAGCCTGACTGAGTGTAGGGACCCTTGATTAGCATATATTTGGTGCCAAAGCATAACAAAACCGAACAGAACAGAAGCTTAAGCTTTAAGTCTGAGTCCCTTTTTTGCCTAGTTTTGGTTTCATACAATAAGATTAAAATCTTAAGAAAATATGTTTTAAGAAATTGTACAACAGTTAAACTTTTTGTAAAACTTAGCCAAAGAGGGAGAGATAAAATTATAACTAAAAGCTATAAGACTTTCTTCGTTAAAATTTTCCTTGACTTAAAAATGATATAGAGCATCTCACACATAATCTTGTTCATTTGACTTTGAAGATTTTTCTTTCATAATGTAATGTAATGTAATGTATATAAAAAAAAGAAAGAAAAATTTTGTTTTCACCCTTAAAACAAGGGAAAACTCAAGGAAAAAAGGTATTTCTTTCATTTTTCTTTGACACTTTCTGAACCCATTAATCTATCAAACTTAATCTGATAGGTAATTTTCAACTCGTAAATTATAAAAACATACATATATATTATAAGTCTTGAGGAAACTCTTAGGTTTTAGATAACATAATTCATAGGATTTTTGTGCATATTTCATGTCACTCTGAGATGTAAATGTGGAATGTTCTGCAATGAAAGTTTTTTTTTGTAGAAATTGTATTACTATTGTACAATTGAAGAACACCTTCTGTTAGGCTATGCTCAATTTTCTTTTTTGCTTCTGCACTTGAAATGCTCCAGGTTAATTTCATTGTTAATTCATCTCAAGAAAAAAAGGGTACAATTACTTCTTTGAATCAAGTTGTAATTAAACATAATTATTAGTTTCATACTAATAAAGCCATCTTTACTTACTCTCCATGATTATTATTATTATGATTATGATTATATTAAACTATACTTTAAAAACCACAAAGATTTTTGTATTTTGTCCAGTGTTCGGTAAAATCCACTTTTTTAAGTTTTATCCAGGCCAGGTGGAAAAAACGGTTTAATCCGGATAAAACG
>JAQGCY010000724.1:0-14628 GCA_034700645.1 Xenylla mediterranea | reverse complement strand
TGACATACTAGAACAATTTCTAGATGATGCAAACCACGCTACTAATCTTCTTTTGCCTGAAATTCGAAATCACACATTCAATTAGCACCTTTCACATGTACAGAAAAAGAGAGTTTTAGTGATTACCGTAAGCATAATTTCTGACTTTTGGATCATCTTTAGAATTAACCCAGTTGGATATAAAATTATCATATTTTTCATGTGGATTAATTTTTCTGTAAAATCCATGGCGTACAACAATATCTGAATCACGTCTATAACTCATTGTTCTGTTAAAAACTCCATTTAAAAGTTTGAAGTTTAGACCTGTATGATTTAAAATAAATGGTGGCTCATATGTCATTGCAATCCATATTTGGTTAGGGTCACGATATTTAGGCACTTCGTAATTTTTATTCAAATCAACTAAATGGAAAATTATTGCATCACTTGAGTTCATTTCTGAGCGATTCATTGTGAATACACAATTATTATGCGCCGGACATTTTCCATGAATTATTTCGGCAAAAATTTTATTCCATAAAGCTCTGGATTCCCAATAAGTGTTCCAAATTAATATTTTCTTTTTAACGTTCACTAATTTGAAGTCATTAGTTTTTTGTTCAGCTACATTTTCGAGTAAATCTTCTTGGGAAAATGAAATTGAACTAGGAAATTTTTTCGTTTCTACTTCACTCTCATATTCTGCTGAATTTCCACTAAAGACAAAATAATTCTGACAATACAAATGAACTACTATTAAACCTCCTAAAATTGCAAATATCACTATCCTACTTTTTATTTTATTCTTTGAAAACTTCATTATTTTGTTCATTACATCAACTTGAATGTTATTACTTATTAGTTTAGTTCTTTTGAAGTGACTGAATTTATTCATTTGAAAAAATACTTGAAAACAAAGCGTTTCTAAATTTTATTGCTTTGTAAGAACGCTTAAAATTTAACGGTGAATAGTCAAAGGGATTCAAGCATAAAAATGCCTAAAAAACATCCACCTGCGCTTGTTTTGTGTCGGTTGTCAACTATGTTAAAACAATACATTGAAATGAACTTTTGGAAAAATAATCTGAACCATGGTTATAATTTTTACGTAAAATCATCCCATTTTCATATTTAACAAGCTGAAGTTATGATTTTATGTTTTATATCTTTTGAATTGGTTTTAAAATGACTCAACACGTGTAACAAACGGTAAAGATTTTCATACTTGAAACATCACGCTTATATTTTCATGGGCGACACAATTAAAAACATCAGAGTTCATCGCTTCTTTTCAATTGTCAAGGACTTTCGAAGTAATGCTTAGAATTCTGAACTAAATATGCCTCCTCTAATACTCAAACGAAAAAGTCCGTTCAACGAAAGGAAGCAAGTTTAGCGTGAGCTTTAATTTCGCATTATGTTTTGTAGATTTGTTAGCACTATTATGAACATTTTCTCATATGTCGCTTTTGCTCATCCAAAGGACTTAAATGATAATAAAAATAGTATCCCCCTTTTTCTGTCATGTTGATGTATTTATGAATAAATCTTGCGACAAAAAAGTTTATTGGGTCCGGCTTATTAACCCCAATTGAGCAAAATTAAAAATATTCGTGAAATCAAACAAACGTTTAGAGTTTTGTAGTGATCTGTACTCGTAGTGTTATTCCAGCTATGGACCTAAGCTAGAGAAGTTCAAATTCCACCTTAAAACACAATGGCAAATATAACTAGAAGTATCCTCTATTCAATTGTTTTTATCTTCGGTTGCCTATCAAGTAAGTTAAATATTTTACAAGCAATATTTGTTTCTCGGATACAAAATGATTTTGTGGTGACATAGACTATGGAGCGTTTGGAACACCTGACCCCAGAATTAGGAAACGGCTTTTGGAAAACTATGATCCTCTTTCGCAGCCCTATCCTGGAATAACTACAGTTACTATTCCGTACATAAGCGTTATCCATTACGATATTGTAAGAATACAACAAATAAATAAACTAAATTAAAATAATACGTTTTTCTCCATAGGATGATCAAGCTCAAACTTTTGAAGTACATGCATGGGTTGTGATGGTAAGATTTTACCTTCAATCAGTAAGCGTTCCTGTGAATGATTCTGAAACTTATCTACTTGATATAGAGTTGGATTGATCAGAGATTGTATTGGCGAAATTATTCAATGTATGACTCAACGGGCTACCTACATTTTTCTAAACAAGAAGTTTGGACTCCAGAAATTACTACATACAACACAGCTAAACCCCATGTTATGAACGATTTTGCCGATGAAGCTCAAGTGCTCGTCCAAAGTAATGGAACTGTGATCTGGGTTCCTCCAGTTCGATTTATAACTAATTGCAAAATGAACTTGTTGGACTGGCCTGTGGGTGACATTCAAAGATGTCACATTAAGATTGGCAGTTGGACTTTTCATGAGAGCGAATTGGATCTTCAATTTGGACCAGAGAATAATCCGAGGGTCCTAGTTATGGAGTTCGAGGGACACAAATTTCCAAATAATACCCAATGGCTCATCACAAATGTCAAAGCTCAGCGACATTCCATGAAATACGCTTGTTGTTCGGAAAAATATGTGGACATCACATATTATTTCACCTTGGCACGGCAGTATTCCATCTTCTCCTATACGTTGGTGTTTCCTGTTTTATGTAAGTTTTTGTTACAAATTGTTGATTTTTTACTATGTAATATTGAGATATGGATGGCTTGGATTGAAACTTTACAAACCAAATTCTGAAATGGTTTAAATCTTAATACAGGAAATTCGTCATAATCATAAATATTACTTGTCAACTTCAACTTTTGGTAGCTCATAAACTACAATAACGTACACAAGTTAATTTAACTTGAACTTGGTTTGTATGTAACACATTTAGTCCATACTACCAATCTTCAGATCAATCATTATAGACTAACTTCTCTAACATTTAAATTTATTTGTTTGTGATTTTTTACTTTAGTTATTTCACTCGTATCTGCGTTCGGCTTTACATTCCCCGTCGCAGGAAACTCAAGGATAACATTAGCAGGATTTAATGTATTAATAATTACTGCTTATATGATCTATTTTCGCTTGCGACTTCCAACGATTGATCATGTACCAAGAATTGGTATGATATGATTATATTTCCTATTTCTGGCGTCAAGTAAAATTAATGTGAACTTGTTCCGAATTCAATATAGTTAAATTGTTTACATGGAACTTGTTCATAACAACATTCAATTTAATCATCACGCCGATTTTGCTGCATCTAATTCAGGCGAAAGGAAACTCTAGAATACCAGACTGGGCAAAAACATTGCTTAACAGTAAATTTGTCACATATATTTCATTTGGTGGACAACGCTTAGAACCGGTGGTAAATGCGTCATATTAAATTCAAGTTTTTTTTTAATGTATAAGTTTTAATTTACAGCGGCGGAATTCTCTGGCGAAAGCTCGAAATTTTCTCCGAAAGTCGGATTCTGAGGCAGTTGCAGTAGAAGATGGAACTGGAAAACTTTCTTCTACTGCTGGTTCAGGAAGTAGCAGCGATGGTGGCAGAAAACCCAAGAAAAGTGATTGGACATCCCTAGTTGAATTATTAAATAAAATTTTCTTCACAGTATTTGGGTTTATAACTCTTATGTTGGTTTTCAGTGTCATTATCTAGGCTGAAGGTTTATTGTAACACTGGTTTTTATATTTTAGCAGTGTTTATGTCCATAATTTTTAATTAAAATTGTGTAATTGTAAAAGTAATTAATATGTAAAGACAGCGGATATTAAGGACTTAACCTTGTACAAATCTACAAATCATTGAAATTCTTTGAAAAAAGAGATTTATTCAGAGTGTCAAATCTGAATAAATTGATAATCAAAACTTCTTTATCTAATTCTTTGTTCATAAGTCATATCATAAATATGTACGTTATATTGTAGCAATTAGAGTTATCTTATCTCAAGCCGGAGGACTAGTATCTACATTTGCATATTTAATGTTTACATTTTGCTCACATTATTACGCGTACATTGAGAAAATTTTCCTTTCATGAAGAGAGTGAAACTCGACTTGAGCTTTTGTCTTTATAGGTTTCACTCCTTTGCTTTGCTTATGATATGTTGTACGACAATAAAAAGTTGAGTGCAAAGTTACTGATTGTACAACATAAATTATCAAGAACTTGCAATTACTTTACTACGACAAAAAAATGATGACTCTGTGACTGTGCCATTTTCATTTCTAAATTGAGTTGAGGGTACACATTACACACAGAAATGTAACGTTGTCTTTGGATCAGATCACATCGATCGTACTAGTGAAGCGTGTTCTGTTTCTGTTGTGTACGATTGCAAGGGTTAACTGTTAACATTAAAATTAGCATTAGCAACAACTTATTCTCATGCTCTGAATTTTTTTAATTTTTTGGTAGAAAATTTTCCATACTAAACAATTTAGTTAAGAATGAAAATTCGAATTAATGTGTAGCGTCAGGCTTTTCGCAAGCTATATTTGCACATTAGTTAAACTATGTAAAGCTTAATTTGCTATTTGTAGTTCTTAAACCAATAGCAAACGAAAAAGGAAAGCGTCTTTTTGTGGTTATAAGAAAATGTACTTAAAAGTATTACTCGTACTGTCCGTAACGATTGCTGTGCGTAAGTAAAAAAAAATTAAGGTCTTCGCAATTCCTAAAACAATATATAAAACTGGATTAGTCGATTATTTCCAAAACTAATGCAAATATTTTGTAAAATTACAGGAGGATTATCTCAAGATGCTATTAGGACTAAATTATTGGATAACTATGACACGCAAGTACCACCAATGGCAAATCCAGATAAACCTCTAATTGTCGGTGTTGGAATGACAATCAATCATTTTAACTTAGTAATTTTGACAGTTTTAACTTAATAGTTCCTTTGCTAGAGCTGGATACAACAATTATAATCCTTTTCAATCTTTTTCAGGAAGAAAATGAACAATTATTTGTAGCTAATGCATGGATGAGATTGGTATGTGAATTTAAAAAAAACATCATATCATTAATCAATCCAATGTTCGAATTGGTTTTATTGGGAATTAAAAAAATTATTGACTGTTTTATAGTCGTGGAATGATAATCGATTGAAATATAACACAACTTTCCCCAACCAAGGAATGGTGAGATTTGGTCATGATGAAATTTGGAAACCTGACTTAACACTATACAACAAGTATGCAAATAAAATTTATGAACAACAAGATAACTTTATGAATAGCAATTTTTTAATTATTAAATTCTTGTATTAGTGCTTACGCAACAGAAGTTGACCACTACGGAGACACTCATATTTTGGTGAGCCCGGACGGAACAGTTTTATGGGTGCCTCCTTCGAGACTTGTGGCACACTGCAATTTGAATTTGATAAAATGGCCCTATGGTATATACTGTTTACAATAATTCTGAAATTAATAATGTTTTCTCCAGATACACACATATGTCCTTGTTTAATTGTAGATACACAAACTTGTGAGCTTAAATTTGGGTCATGGACACATCATGGAAAAGAACTTGACTTGGTTTATATTCCTGGAAGTAATGATTCACAGACTCAGGTAAATTAAGCATGTATAGAATAATTTTCTTTTTCCTTATTTCAAATTCATATGATTTTAAATTTTAATAGAATGCAAATACCCCGAAACTAATGGTAGAACACACGAGTTACATAAGTAATAGTGAATGGAAATTAATAACAAATTCAGTTGTTAGAAACGCAATTTTTTATGAATGTTGTCCGGAGCCTTATATCGATTTGACATTTAGTTTCACAATTCAACGAGCATCCCCAAGCTATACTGCAATATTTGTGCTTCCAATACTGAGTGAGTTTCCATTCTTTTTACTAGTTAAATTATTTGCGTTAATTATCGTTATTTTCCTTTTAGTCATTTCATTAATCAATATGGTGTTGTTCCTACTCCCACCATCTTCGGGAGAAAAATTATTTGTTGCATCTATAAATTTTCTAATTGTTTCCGTGTTCATGATTTTCATTCATGCAAAAGTTCCACCACTTGGAGACCATTTACCTTTGCTTGGTAATATAATCTGGATAAAACATACAAAAATCAGCCTAATTTTTATATTTTTTCCCCTTTTTTAGTTGTATTGTATGCCATAAATATGGTTCTAATTTTCATTTTTATTGCAATTACAATCTTGGTTCTAAACTTATCGAGAGTTAAAAGAATTTCAAGACCACCTTACTATTTACGGTTTTTATGCAACCCACAAGTAGCCAGTGTTCTAGGAATTGGATATCTTGTTCCATTTGTAAGATCTAGAATTTTGCATTAGGTTAATTGCGTAAGCGTAATAATGATAATTTACTTATTTGTCCATGCCCAGGTTTCTAAAACTCATTCAAGACTAAACGAAGATAGAGTGGAAATGCACTCTAGAGATGGTACTAATAATTGGCAGCCAAACTGCAACGGAGTAGGAACTTCCAGCAGCAATCAAAACAATGAATTCAAGGATGAGTTCTCGTCGACATCGGGATATTTACCTGAAACAGTGGAAGAACCATATTCCACAACTAATGCGGAATGGGTTTTATTGGCTACAACAATTGATCGTATATCATTTATGGTTTATTTTGTTGTGAATATTATTGTTCTTAGTTCTTGTTTATTGTGAGCCATTTCTTCTGGTTTGCTTTCTTTTACTATTGTCATAATTATAATAAAACTTAAAATGTAAAATAAATATCAATTTTACATCCCATTGATGCTACAGAGAAATTAAATGTGTACGATGATGATGAGCTAGTAGTTTGATTACATCGAAATTTTGTTAATCTGTATCTGCAACAATAATGCGATGCCATTGTTTATACTTTTCCTTGGCTTCACTTCGCGTTAGCTAGGGTGTTAGTTAAGGTATTAAAGGGTTTTCTGAAGAATTTCTTTATACATTAAACCACTTCACCTGCATATCTTGAGAAGATGGAGTGGTAGAATTGGAGTTAAAGATTTTTTTTTATAACACAAAATTCTTATTCTGTTCTTTATAAATTAAAGATGCGATGCATGGAGGTGAGGAAGGAAGCAAAAGTTTAGAATTTACATATAGTGGTTCTTTTGTATGTTCGAGGAAACGTGTGGTTAGGAAAACAATACAAGATCTTCACGACCTTGATCCCCTCAACAGGCATTAACATTAAGGCATTTTACTCCAAGAAACGATGCTGATGCGATGGTGGACTATAGATAGTAGAAACAGAAAGATGCTTTCTATTTCTTGAGAATTTTTTTTTACTCAATCAAACCAAACCAACCAATCTGCCCAATTATCATCCACAGTTGCGTATACAACAATACAATCGAATCATATGTACATTATACATACAGAAAGAAGCATTTAAGCGTTTTTTACGCTTTACACACACAGATAGCCACAGCTTGCCCATACCTACGTTCTTTGATAGATGGAAAGTACATACTTGAAAACTTGCGATTAGAGGAAGGTGTATACTCAGGTAATGCAATGTATTACAACAATGCGATGCAAGTAAAACCCGTAAAGGTCTTCCGTTTACTCAATATTTTACCTAAAAAATCCCCAAAGTACTGACATATCATCTTCTCTTTCTTAAACTTAACTTGAAGAAATAAAAGAGTTGTTGAACGATAGAAAGATAGGAATAAGATACACTTACAAACAAAAAATATACCGGACAACAGCTATATGATTTAAAATGCAAAGCTTGTAGCAGTAATTGCAGAATTTTGATACCAGTAAAAATTTTACTCTACAACAACGTCTTCGATAAAGTTGATAAACCGATGATATGATCACTACTTTGTCTTATCAAAACCAAAATTGGTAAGCAATAGTATTGAAGAGCAAATAAATACAACTCATTTTCTTCAAGATGACTCAGAAAAACCTAAAAATTCATGTGTTTATGCAATAGAACTAATTTACATTTACAGAAAAGCTAGAAAATTTTAAATGCTAAGGTAAGTGATTGAGAAACCTCGAAAAATCTGTTTGACCCTGGTAGTAAACTACCCTTATACTCTTTGACCGATTACCCTGCGATGAATTATTGATTAGGAATCAAATCGTCGATCAAGTTTCAATTCTGAATTTGCTCATAATTCCTGAATTCTGAGTTATAAGAGCGGACGGACAGAGCTAAAATCATATAATGCTTCGCATTTAACAAACCCGACGAGCCGTACCATGTAGCCAAATCAAGAAGCCAACATAAAAAATTCTCACAAGAAGAGAAGATATTTCTTGGGTTCCTCAATCCCATTGCATTGCATTGCGTTGATCTTCATGTTATGTTGTTTTGTTCATTTTTTTCTTCATCTTGTGGTCTATCCGTGCCCCGTTCGTCGACTTCAACATTGGATTGGTTTTGGGAATGAGAATTGAGAATGGGAATATGTAATATAGGAATACCATATAGCCACAGGGAATCATAATTTTCATTTTCAAGGATCGTATCGGATCAAGGGAAGATTAACCATTTTCACATTTAGAATTGGAGTTTGGGATTGGGATCCCTTGGAGCTACGAGTAAAGTACCCATTTTTTTCCTCAATCTTGAAAATCATGTAATTAAGGGTTCGTGGCATCTTGGCTTGGCATAATCATAAAACCATAACCTTGCAGGAAAAATAAAAAAAATCAACGCTATCCCACCCAATTCACAGAATTCAGGTAAGAATCTTTCATTATTTTCTAGTTCCTTTCTTCACATCCTCCATAATTCATATCCACTTCAATTAACTATAAAAATCCACTTCCACGCATAGTTGCAGTGCAAATTAATTGAAATTCGGTTGTTTAATTCGATTTTTAGATCACTCAGTGCAAGGAAAGTGTTCTGGCGGTCCAGATCCGTAATTAAATTATGCTAAGTGATCTTGGTGGAAGTGCCTTAGAATTTTTTAGAGGAAATCAAAGAACGCTCATTCCAATAACAGTTGCTATTACAGTCGGGGGTATGTAAAAAAGTATTACTAGAAATTGCTTTAGCTTAATTAAACTAAACCTTTCAAACAATTCTTTACTATAACTTTTCCTAATTCTAATACTTCCCCAGGTGTTGGCTTATTTTCTTATACCTTGTACAAGCAACGAATTAGTGATAAAAAATCTCAAGAACTAATTAATCGAGCAGACTTAGAACTCCCATTAGTATTGGAACATCAATATGGTGACTTTAGAAATCTTTGCAACCAAATAGACCCACTAGCTTCCGCTTATCTTAATCATATTCCTCAACACTACTTTAACTTCACTGAAAACTTCATTAAGTATATCCAAGATCAAGTTTTGGAACGAGTAATTACTTAATATCTTTACCTATTCTTATTATGAAATAGTCTAATTGAACCTTCTCTTTTTTTAGCTTGAAAATCGAAAGAGAGTACTGATTATCGGAACCTCAACAGGAAAAATACCAATCAGCCTAGCCCCCATATTTAGTGAAGTGGTGGCCGGAATTGAAAATTCACTTACAAAAGTTGTGACTTCCTATAGAATCTTGGAAAATATTACTGTCAAGTACTCCTTTCCTCTAGAAGGATCTTACAGGACCGTAGATAGAAGTGTGAATTTAAATATATTAGCATCATCCGGAACTCCGGTATGAACTCAATAAGTTGCCGATTCTAGAGTCAAGTAATCAAAGTTATATTTATAATTTGCAGATTAAAAATCTTGTTGCTGTACATATAGTAAACTCGGACCCTAATAAGCTTTTGACATCAGATTTAGGGTTTTTCCAGGCTTTAATCTTTGCGGATACTTTAAACAGTTTGAGTGATCCAGAAACCATTTTAGAAGGCATTCATCGTTTCGTGAAAAACGGAGGGCTACTCATAATTGCATCTGATTACAATTGGAATCGAAAAACTAATCAGGTATGTCGACTTTCCTCACGAAGTCTAATAATATTGTGCTATTGACTGTCACAATTAAATTTTTCAGAGTGTTGGGTTCAAAGAAACAGTAATCAAAAACAGTTTTGAATTTCTCAGTGCAGTTTTGGGAGAATTTTTTGATTTTGTTGATGAGCAATATATACCAGACATAATACCAGAATCCCTCCGATCATGTAGAATTCGAAATTGTCACATTACAGTTTGGATTCGAAATAATAGTGGAGATAATTTATATTAGTAATTTTTACAACTATGGAAGGTCCTGCAGTTAAACGTGTAAAACTGTTGCCGCCGTCCCCAACACAATCGCCACCTACAAATAGTTGCCTCGAATGGTTAAAGTGGTATGACAATTTAGAAGTTTTGGAACCAAATATATTTAGTGGCTGCTTGTGCAATGTGGATTCAATAGAAATCCACACGCCCATATTGTCCGAACTTGTAAAAGTGAATGATTTGTCTCCAGACTTTCCTAAAACATACACTCTACAGTTTATGACCATAGTTAAATTATTGTGTGAGTCAAGTTTATCTCAACAATTCATGGGTTCCGTATGCACAAAACTGTCTGAAATAGTAAACTCCTTATCTAGGAACAAAGAAGTATGGGAATTGCTACTCCAACTGCTTAGCTCAACTGAACAGTTTATTTCCTTTGCATCATCCAAAGCCTTATTTTCTCTAATAATGGTTTCAAAATTACCTAACCTAGACCAAGTACTAAATGAACTCCTTAGTTACATATTTCAAAAAGACTCCAGTCCTCGAACAATTACCAATGTGCTGGGTATTATACACTCAATACTTGAATACACTGATGAAGAGGAACATCCTCTTGGACTTAGGTCCAGCGATCCCGAAACAAACTCACCAACTCTAAAATGTACAAAATTAAATTCTGAAGAAAATAATGAATTGGAAATAGAATTGAAAAGTATTACCATAAAGACACTTGAATTGTCTTGGACTAAGCTGATTGACAAAATGAAAGGAATTCTATCAAACTATGATCAAAATTATGAGCATTCAATAATCAAATTCTTTTCACTGTGGCAGTATATTGTTTCGGTCAAATCCAACTTAGATGTTGTTGACACAAAACAATTTTATTTAAATATTGACTCCTTAGTTGCATACTTGAAACCCGATTTTCCTTCTGTACTTTGGAAAAAATTAGTTGATCTCTTTAATGAAATATTGTGTTATGGGAGCACTCTCTCACTCCAAGACTCCCTTCCCGAAGAGCCGTGTGATCTCGCTCATACAATACTTCGTGGTGTAAAAAATCAACAGTTACTTAATAGTGTTCCATTTTCTTCTGGATTCCATGGATTCGGTGGAACTAAGCTAATTAAACCTGTTGATTTAAAGTGGGAGAGTGACACTTCTGAGAAAGGGAGCATCTGTTCCATTCAGCCAACTCCTTTACCAAATACTTCAGTTCAGCTCAACCTTCCCCATGATTCAATTATAATCTCTACAGTATATATTGGTCCTTCTCCAGAAGCAATTAATATTGAAGACAGCCAAAATGTTTTAGATGGAGATAGACCTTTGCTACAAAAAGTTGTTCTTATGGTTCTCAAAAGTATAGCTATAACTGTAAAAGAAACCAAAGATGAATCTGATTGTAGTGATGATGATGAAGATGAGTTTAATCAAGACCAAAGATCAAATAATTTAGAAGTAGATACTAACGACATGATCATCATTGGAAATTCAATTAGAGATGTTTTACAGAAACTTGATGCTTTTGTAAAGTCCCTACTTCCATTTCATCCGGCTTCAACTATTGCAGAATGGACCGTGAAATTATTTTCAGATCAAGATGATGTATTAGTTGAAGGGATGTTATGTCTTCTAGACTCCTTTACCTCATTTTCAGCTACAATTGAAATCCCAGAAGACTTTTACAAGCAACTTAACCCTGTGACTGCATTTATGGAATTCTCTAAAACAATTTCCCAAGATAAAGATGTACTTCTAGATCTTCTAATGAGTAATGAAACATGTTTCCTACTTTATTTATTAAGATATCTCAAATATATATTTAAGAATTGGTCTAAATTTGTTACTAGCTCAGGCAGAGAATTAGATAGTAATATGAGTTTACTAATAAGGCTCAAAGTTTCTCTGGATCGACTTGTTGAGAAAGCTTTGTTTCCTTATAATATCAATCCTGTTATTCGACTGCTAGAAAAATGTGAGAGACTTTATGAAACCTAATAATAATTAAGCTAGTTATATCACAATCACACTATGTTATATCATTAACTCAAGTAACAGTATCTTAAGTAATTGAAGGGACAATAATCCAGTAAACCAAATACCGTACCACTAGTAGTTCTTATATTAGCTATACATATATTTATCTAGCTACCTCAACCAAACCAAAGCTAATAGTTTCGTTAACAAACAGCTTAATTTTGAAAACGTTATTATTTCCTAAACCTGATATTATGGACGGTTGTGTAATTTGTTATAATTTTAGTTTAGCCCTGCTTTTAGGTTTTCAAAGACTTATTTTTATATCCACATAGTTCCAGAGGTATAAGTAAATTATTAAATGAATTGATTTGTAATTGTAACTCAATCACTAGAAGTAATTTTAGCCCTTGAAAGATAATAAATAAACACACCTGGGACTGTAATTTAATTTCAGAAATTAAAATTAGTCATAATGATTTTAATTCTTGTACTACATTAGATGCTAAATTCGTCGAATTTCTTCCAAGAAATAGAAAAAAAGCTTCATAATTCATGATTTCAAATTTGAGTTGGGTTAAATTAAACTCATGAGCACTTAACCCCATTCCATTCTACTGTTCTATGAAATTTACACTGGAGAAAAGCGGCAAACTCCTGCCAAAGTGGAATCACGGTTTAATAATATTATTCATCGTCTGCAAAATAGTCTGCAGTTCTGGATAGTTGAACGTGCATTTACTGAATCAATAAATTAGGAATTTAGTAAATAAATTATAAGTAAATCTAATGTTTGAATTAGCAGTTATGTTGTTATTTTAAAGAACTGCATTACTGCAATGTGCAATGCATGCATCATGATCCTGGTGAATTCAGCCTTTGTGTACGTATTTAATTAATAACGACGTTGTTTGTATTTTGTATATTTCCAATTTTCCAATCCATTCAAATTTTAATTAATAGCCCATTGTTTAAAGGCTTTCTGTCACTTTAATAGTAATAGTTTATTTTGCAGCGTGTTTCGATTTGAATAAGTTGAACTGATTTTATTTTTCCTTGGATGTTAGGGAGGAGAGTTTGCCATTTTAGTTATTTCAGTTATCCTAACTTCAAACTTCTCCGGTCAATCTGAATGGGCTAGGGAATGAAGTTATTGAGCCAACAAGTATTTCAAGTATTATTTGGACGAATTGGACGTTGTCGTTGTCCTTGTCCAACTTATTACTGGTGGTCTGGAACTGCATCTGCATCCGGAAGAGCAACAATTCTCCAAAAGTTCTCATTCACAAATTGGTATTTCAATGAGCAGTATTATCATTATCACACTTCAAATCAAATCCCTGGAATATCCCATCATGGTAATGTTTTAACCATAATTAATTTCAAATTTTAAAGGTTTTAAAATTAGAAATACGTGTCTGTAAGTGGCACTTTAAAAAGTATAAAACAAATCAATGACTTCCCATATAGGATATGGCTTTTATATTGTTACGAATCCCAATTCTAAATTCCAATACTTCAGAATGCTTGCTTTTTCATTAATGCTTTTGGTTTGGTTACTTGTTTATTGCTTTGCTCTGTTGTTAGCCATGTCTTTTATTTGAAACATATTTAGATATGTTTTCTTTACTTTGAATTGCTAAGTTATCAGTATTTAAACTTCTAAAGAAAATTTTTTGTAGCGTCATCATCATCGACATTATCAGTGAGTGGTTGACAATAACTTATTACGTTGCATTTTTTCAATTTTTGTTTACGATACAGTTCGTTCGTATTTTTTGTAACGCATAAATACTTTAAGATTATACACATTAATGAAGCCATTGCTTTCTTTTAGTTTCAAGATATTTAAGTGCTATAACTTAATGCAATGCATTTCTACCAAAAATGCAGACCAGCATTATTTCTTAGTTTTGGTGGAATTGGACAATAGTTACATCACTAAATACGAATGAGTAATTCAATACAGTATAAAATTCTGTTCGCAGACATTGACAGAAGATTATGAAGATTGAAGTTGTCTGGTCGAACAAGTTTATTTTACAGATTAGAAATGAATACATATATGTGCATTTACTTTACATTTTCAAGACTTCTTCATCTTCTCCCCTTATGAATTCTGTTAAGGTTTAACGAATATAATGCTTGTTGAACTTCCTTCAACTCTGAAAGCTGGATAAAAATCCTACTGTTAACAGACTTTTACTATATTAAAATTAAAGCAACTTGCGTAATGTACCCCTGACACTCATTTGTCCAGGCGTAATATATTTTATCATATTACATTTTATATTAACGTAGAATTGCTTTATGTCACAGTTTTTGTATCAAATATCTGATATCTCCTTAATCTCCAGCTCATTTATAGTTTACGTTTTGTTTAGGAACATTCCTCTCTCACAAGAAGTTCTTATTGTTAGACAAATATACAAGACCAATTAATAAATTTTCCATTGCAAATCTAGCAACTTCCAATCCAACTCT
>JAQGCY010000723.1:0-14632 GCA_034700645.1 Xenylla mediterranea | reverse complement strand
TGGTTAGTAAATATATCAACATATAAAAGTATCCAAACTTGAACTTAAGGTTCATATCTAATCAAATTTAAGACAAATGATTACTGCTGGTAATTTGGTAATCAGAAATATTCCAACATGGTTTGTTTGTTCTTTGTACATATATGCATTAGGATTACCTCTCCAGGCTAGAACATATCTAATTTTTCAATGCACTTCAGATAAATACAAGGACTTGCTTGGAGTTTGATAATTCTAGTCCTCCAGTCCGTTATGCTATTTTTTGCTACCTCAATATACACTTGTTCTCCAACATTCAATGGCTAGAAGTTGGATTGAGAAGAAGAAAAGTTTTAATCGTCTGCGTCTAGTCTAAACTAACTTTTGAACACACAATTCAAATTGTATAACAATAGTGGTGAAACTACATAAATAAAGCAACGCTTAGCTTATAATTTGTTTAGCTACTCTATTCCGATTCTTCCTGGTAAAATCTGTGTCTGTGACTTAAAATATTTTAATTTTTTTTAGAACACTAAAATATATTTTAAAACTAAAAATATCAGAAAGATTTCAAACTGAGAAATCAAAAGGTAAAGTAAAGTATGTACTGGAGTAGTAATAAAATCTTTTAATCATAAATGCATAAGGAAAATAGTAAAAAACATTCTGGCAATAACAATCGTCTATAGTAGTAAAAGTAATATCAATAGTATCTTAAACTATAATTTAGTTCAATCAATTAAGGTTATCATAAGTCTAGATCTTGTCAATTATCCCTAACATTTAACCCATATTTGCTCATTTGCTTAGATTAACCAATCCGAGTTAAAGGATTTCTCTATTTTCATTTTAATCTCTAAATTCTGAGGTATCATAAGAATAAGTAAATATTTGTCATCAAAACACTTCTGTCAGTCTGAAATATTAATTTCAGGAAAAAATCCCTTAAAGGGTGAAAAAGTAAATAGTACAAAGCGAATCCAGAAAAATCTTCCTTTTTTTTGTTTACAACAGTGATTATCAGTACCAACAACAAATTTTCCATTTAATTGGAAGTTTGGAATTACTTGATACTTCATCCTTGGCTCAATGGAGCAAATTAACACAAAAAAAAATTAATGTACATATATCAATTTCTTCTATAATCTATTCAGATTGAATGAGATCAAATCATTATTTATTTATAATTATTATTACTAATTGTAATTACGTCATTTTGGTCATAAATATTTTGTTTATTCTTTTATTCTTTCTTCGCATCAAATCAACCATTAAGCACGTGTAGAAAAGTAGGACGTTTGGCATAATATCTCCAGAGGAAGTGAAGGTTCAAGAACCTCAAGTCAAGTACTGACTTCAGTTTAAGTAAGCTTGCACTAGTTGAGCTTTGAATACTAGTACGATCCAGTTTCTAGTCTAGAATAAAATTCCTTGAAGTTGCGCTATTGAGCAGAGCAAACATTAATATGAAGCCGAAGTGTAGTTAGTATCGTTTCTTAATCATAGCGCAGTTGAGCAGCAACATAGAAGTATGCAGTTAAGTTTCGTAATTTCACGATCTTATACTCGAACATGCTTATATTTGCAAACTTTAAGAATGTTAAGTTAGTCAAATCGCATAATGATGAAAATGGAGCTTGTATTTTATACAAATATAATGATGAAAAACTGATTTCTTCAATTTTTACTTGCAGGATAGCAATCCCAATTATTTCGAAAATAATAGAAACTAGCAAAAAATTACAAGTAAAACGTACTCGTACAAGGAGCCAAACACGTGGAAAAACGATAAACGAGACTAAAATAGAATATTTCGAAAAGAATTTGTATGTAAATATTATTCCCATCAAACTTGCCAACTTTACTTATGCCAATAAATTGAAAAATAGAAAATAAACATACCAAGACGACCATACAAAGTCTAGAATATTTATAAGCTCTAAGAAAATGACTTTTGAAACAAAGAAAAATGAAACTGAAAACCAATCGGGCAAGGATATGAACACTCCACTCCTTCATGGTTCAACATCAACTAATAGCTCGTCTCAAAATTCTAATAATGGGTATGAATCAAAATCCTCAAGCGATAATGAAGAAAGCGGAGAACAAACAACAATAACTTCGATTGATACTACTGTAACAGCAATTTCAATTAATGATTTACCTAATGCTAGCTCAGATCCACGTTATAATGAAGAAATCATACCTTCGTTTCCAATTCATGGGAATCAAACTCGAAGGAGATCTTCGGTTACTTTTGTAACACCAGAAATATTGCAGCATTTGATTTTACAGCCGCATGGAAATAAATCTAACATAACCGAAGGTGGTATCCTTTTTCCCGTCTTGGAAGAAGAATGTACTGTACCTACAAAATTATGGCCACAGGTTCGTAGTTTTTTTCTGATTACGTATTTCTATTTACCAACAATTTTTTCTAAAATTAGTAAATTACGCAAACTATTATTTATTAAGTGGCTTGTCAATGATGATATGCGATTACAAAAATCACCATGATAAGTTAGGTTAATCTATCAAATCAACACTCATCATGCCTTTGCTTTACATGAACCCAACAAATTAGTATTGCTTTGGAATTAATGTTACCCAGAGCCAGATAAATTTTAAAGTAACTACCAATAGTATTGGATACAGGATACAGCAATGTTTAACGTAATCCTGAAGCCAGTGCATAAGAAATCTGCATTACTAAATTAGACTAGTGTCTACTAGACCGTAAAATGCTCAATAAAATGTATAATTATAATAGACTTAAATAGGGAAGTTTGGCTGACGGACAACGAACCTCAAATCTTGGCATCCAAACAAACTACTAGAGTAAACTTTGAACTTGCACCTAAACTGATTCAATCATACCATACAAATGGTATAAATTCAGCATTTTTAAATACATATATAAAAGAAGACTGTCGCCTACTACAATATGTTCGGAAAGTGTAACCAATTACTTTGTAGCTTCTGTTATAAAGTTAAGTCAGTGACAATATTTAAGACTAGGTAAATCTTGTCAGTGATTAGGGTTAAGGCATTCCGAAGTATGTTAGCAACCACGTCAGCCGCAATAATTCCATTACAAACGTATGAAGAAGGGTAATTCTTCGGTAATTTTTGTAGGTACTTTCAACCCCTTGTTCTATAAACTCATAAATCATGAATAAACAAATCATCACACGTCATTATTTCTATAAAATGTTTCTTTACTTATGACCTGGGCTTAACCTCTGAAACTGTTTTCAATGTCTATTAGTTCTGACTCTACGTAATAGGCTGATACTCATACAATATAATCATTTTTGAAAAATTCAATGCTTGCAGATATTACAGAAATGAATGATAGGAGCATCAGGCTAAGATTGACAATAATTCATGTCAAGTGACAAGTTTAACACTTCTTCCTTCTAATCTAAGCAATATTTAAATACTCTGCATATTAAAATGCGCATAATAATTCAATCCTCGTGCTGAAAATGCCATAAATGTCACATCCTCTATTTTATCAAACCTAGCATAACTGGAAATTATTGACATGGTGGTGATGTGGTCACATGATTATTACCACTATATAAAGGTTACAACGCTTTAGAATTAATTTCGCCTTACACTGAGTGAGATCTTTAATTTAAAATCATCAACTAATTATAAACATATTTCCTGAGTCCTATTGGTATTACTTTCAAAATGCTTTTACGATCAGATACACATTGTGATCTGAAAATACCAGTGTCCATATCTATTACAGAACCCGAAGTTCCTCCAAAATGTACTTGGGCCCAGGTGTGTAGTATTTCGTAGTATCGTGTTAGCCACAATCACTAACTTAAAGTCTATCCATTTTCATTCAAATAATTATCGGCTATCGCTGTGGAATTCCAGAACGAAATATAATTATGCTAATAATTTTAGGTTGCCGCAGCTATAGCAGTATCGTTGGGATCCATGATAATAGGTTTAGCATCGGCTTATACATCTCCAGCAATTGCATCTATGAATGAACCAAATTCGACACTCTGGATTGAATTAGAAGGTGAAGAAGCGTCATGGATTGGGTCTTTAATGCCACTTGGAGCATTATTGGGTGGAATAATTGGTGGTACTTTAGTGGAAACATTAGGAAGAAAAAGAACTATACTAGCTACTGGATTTCCATTTATCCTTGGTAAGTGAATTTCCATTAAATTCTGCGACAAACGGTTTTTGTTTTATTATAAGTTTTTAATCTATCATGTTTTCTTCTTTCTTACAGCATGGCTACTAATTGCCCTTGCATCCAATATATTTATGATTTACATTGCTCGTGGAATTACGGGTATTTGTGTTGGGATAATTTGCTTGTCTCTACCCGTGTATTTAGCTGAAACTGTTCAACCTGAAGTTCGTGGTACATTAGGACTCTTACCAACCACTATTGGCAATGGAGGTAAGTTTACAAACAAATTCAATGAATAAAAATCTCAAGCCTTGGTTTGATAAACGTAAAATAAAAATCATATCGCAATTATAGGAATCCTTATTGCATACATTGGCGGAACCTACTTAAACTGGAGCAATTTGGCCTATTTGGGAGCTGGACTCTCAGTCCCATTCTTAGTATGTATGACATTTATTCCTGAAACTCCAAGGTGGTACATTGCAAATGGTAAGTAATACAAGATATGACGATATATTATAATTACTCATCCATCATCCTTATTGAATTGAAAGGCCAAAGGTTAATATTGAAATTTTTGATTTTTAAAACTAAAGGAAAAGAGGAAAAGGGCGAAGAGTCACTTCAATGGTTCAGAGGTGAAGGAGCAGATATTAAGAAAGAGTTGCATCAAATTAAAAACACTCATTTAATGTCAAAGAAATATGCTGCCAAACTTAAAGATTTACTAGGAAAAGCTTACATGAAACCACTAATTGTTTCCCTTGGCTTGATGTTTTTCCAACAATTCAGTGGGGTAAGAAAACACAAAACATAACTACTCTACCCAAGTGCAATTGATAAATTACAACTTATTTGAATTTCCAGATAAATGCAGTAATTTTCTACTCCAATGCAATTTTTAAAATGACTGGGTCAACGCTCGATGAAAACCTTTGCAGCATCATTATTGGATGTGTGAACATTTGCGCCACCATATTTGCAACAGTTCTAATTGATCGAGTTGGCCGTAAAGTTCTACTTCTAGTATCAGACAGTTTAATGATCATAACTTTAGCAAGTCTGGGAACTTTCTTCTATATGAAAGAACACCATGAAGAGATGATTCTGGATTTGGGATGGATACCATTAGTCAGTTTCATGCTATTTGTCGTTGCATTTTCTTTGGGCTTTGGACCTATTCCTTGGCTAATGATGGGAGAAATATTTCCAGCCCGTATTAGAGGCTCCGCAGCAGCAATAGCTACAGCATTCAATTGGGCATGTACCTTTTTAGTAACCAAATGTTTTCCTGAAGTTGTTGCGGCATTTGGACCTCACACTGCATTTTTTGGTTTCGGAGTAATATGTCTTGTAGGAATATTATTTATTGTATTTTATGTACCTGAAACCCAGGGACAAAGTTTAGAAGATATTGAAAGAAATCTTACTCGACCCTTCAGAAGAATTTCGTCTACAGCTAATCTCAAACCCTTTCCTATGTCTGTATAAGCCTTTATATTCCCTAATTACCTACTGATACTGAACTGAGGATCGTCACAAAGAAAGAATAGCTACCTTTTTGCAAGGGCTCAAATGCAAATAAGTGTTATGATAATTAGGATAGTTTGGAAATCTTTTAAAATACTAATAATAACTATGACTTTTTGTATAAAACAGTGAAATTATTATGACCTGTAATACTTTTGAACGACACTATTATATTGTTGTGATGGTGGTTTAGCTCAAAAGCAGAGCATGACATTTTTGTACCTATAGTCTTAACCTAATAATAACTTAAATGAAAGGGTAACCTGTTCTTCATATTTTATATAGATTCTAGACTTATTTTAATGGGTTTATCGCTGATTGGAATGAACCAATTATTTTATACGATGTGAATTGCGATGGGATGGAATGCAATGCAAATGTTAATAAAATAAAATGATATAAATGTTACGCAAACAAAATTTGATTGATAGAT
The DNA here is from genome assembly GCA_034700645.1 of Xenylla mediterranea. Taxonomy (NCBI): domain Eukaryota; kingdom Metazoa; phylum Arthropoda; class Collembola; order Poduromorpha; family Hypogastruridae; genus Xenylla; species Xenylla mediterranea. The sequence continues at coordinate 8,519 of JAQGCY010000723.1, read as the reverse complement.
GACTTACCCATAACTTGAACTCTGCAAATAGCACATGTATCACATTCCACATCCCAGCTCCACATAGCTACAGCATTCCATTTTTTTAGTGTAAACATCTTCTCATTTTTATTATTGTCTAATTCAACATTGGAAGAACTATTTGGGGTCATTTCAATATCCTGGTTTCCAGACATTTTGGTTTTGCAATACAATACAATTGGCGACTAGGAGTTTCACTTTCAATCAAGGTCAATGAACTGCGCTGCTAGAAAATAGAAACAGGCACAACAATGAAACATTTGTCTGAATGAAGAATGAGAATAATTTCAGCTTACCGGTTGAATTTTAAAATACCACTTTAGGTTTAGACTTTACTTCTTTCCGTTTACAGACGAAAGCGATAACTATCTCGATGGTTTATAATTAGAAATTCCGAACACCTTCCAATTCCCAGTCGTTTTTTAACGTAAGAGTAAGAATGCAATACAATGCAACGAACGATAGGCACAGTACAGATTTATGATTTATTATCAGTTATCATATGACTGAACAGTAATTGAAAATTAATTATCAATCAATGACACATGAAAATGAATTTATGAGACTTATTTTTGTATTTGGACTTTCCTATTTTCCTTTGGAATTGGAATGCAACGGGAACAAGTCATAGCGAGTGAAGATTGAACTAGAGAGCTTTTTTAAATTTCCTTCCTCACAGTACACAACCCTCAAAATTATTAACCAGTGAAACTTGTTTATGCGATTGTCAAAGCTATTTTAGTGTCCGTCCCACCCATGTCTAATATCCAGCAAACCTAAAGGTCAAAGTTGATGGGTTGTACATATATCTAATAATCAGTTGGGTAGATGGGTTTTAGTAGTGACCTTAATGTGATCTTGGACCGGGTCAAATCACAAGATGTATGTACGGTCCTATTTCCTAAGCTGTGTTTACTTAGAACACTTAAACGGTTCCATTACTAAGTATTAACGTTCAGTTAGGTTAGACTCATTCTCGGTATCTCGATACGACTAATTTACGGTGGTTACATATGAATATATGGTCTGGCGGTTACGTATGAGCACGAGCAGTTTTAGTTTGATAGTTTTATTGGTTTCAGTAATACCGTTGTACGGTTTATTTCTGTTGGATCTTAGAAAAGGGAAAGGAAAGGATTGTTGTGTAGGTTTGAAGTGGGAGAATTTTGAATATAACGCGAAAGACTAATAAAATCAGAAGAATTCAATTTAGTGAAGGAATTTTCTTATCTCCATTTGATTAATTAATTACTTATAAAAATTAACCTTGGAACTTTGATAGAGATACCAAAATAAATGTAAGGGTGTTTGAAGCCCAAAGGTGAGCCAAGGGACTATTGTCATCTGCATTTTGTAAGTTTAAAATCAATTTATTATTGGGGCTTATCAGCTGCTAGGCGGTAAGACGCCAATATATGTTAATGCTTCAGCGTAAGCTAGAGCTAACTAGATGCAAGGCCACTCTAAGAGACCTATCTGTCCACCTTAAAGACGCTAATTTTATTAAGAATAATTTATAGTAGAACATGACGCACACAATGACCTGACCTTATGTGTAAATTGCAGGTGTTATACTTCAGTTATGTTAATGCAATTAAACGCCAATTACCCCTTGGTCCAGTCAGAGTTCTGGGTTCATTGTTTACTTTTTTTAAATGCCTTACTTTTGTTTTTATCAATTCTAGCTCATCAGTTCTCAAAGTTGTAATCCCATCCCTTAATTCGACAAAATGCCGAAAGCCAAAGGAAATGGACCCCTATCAGTACCCCGACCTTTACCTCTTGTTCCAACTGAACCCACTTCTGGTTCTGGAACTGTAAAACAACAATGCTGTGTTGTATGCTACACCAATTTTTATCCCTTTACTCTTGAGAGTGAAAAGTATAGTGAGAATATGACGAAGAACTTTTATGTTTCTTTAAATATCAAGTCCCTAATGGGGTCGGACGAAGGGAGTGAAGGAGATGATGAGGAGGAAGTATTGTCCTTGCCTTTCTGTGGAACTTGTCATACTAAAGTTGCTCTCATGGCCTCTTATCATATTGAATTACAGAATCTCAAATCAAAATTTAACAACCTTAGAAATGATTTGGCATTTACTGTAGTAGAAAGTATTGGCAAAAACTCCAGAGAAGGTCCCATTGATTCAATTCGCCAACAAATTCACGATAGTAAGTTTTATTATTAAGTAGTAGCTGCTTTTAAAATCGAAACTTGACATTATTATGGTTTTATATTTATATCTTAGGTTGGAAATTGACTTATGAGAAAGAGCGTGAATCAAAGGCTCCTAAAGAAATCACTAGCGCATTGGATCAATTGGTTTCAGATCCCAAAACTGCACCTCATAATTGTGGAGATTTTGTTTGTTGTAATACAGGAAGAAGTTCCGAGAGAACAAAGTTGGCAAATGGTCTCATGTTTCCTGGGGACACACCAGTTCCTTATAAATCAAAAGATTTGACAGATGATGGAAAATATAATCCAGGAAAATTTTCGGATATGCCAACACTTACACCTTTTAAAAATCCAATGTCTTCACCTATTAAAATGCCTAATCGACTTAATTTTACTACATTGAACAACCCAAGTAGCAGTGCCATGGCATCTACCGCAAAACAAAGCACTAATGTGCAGTTTCGAAATAAAACACCTCTTTTTAAGAAGCAAGTTCAAGCAACGGTACCGAGTCATATTGTGTCCCGAGTTAGAAGGACAGGATCGTTTCGAAATGGAAGTCTTTCTGGAAGTATGGGTCGCTGGAAAAGTTTTGGAGAAAAGCGAAAAATAGTCAATGAGACATTTTCCATTCCAAATGAAAATGAAGGTGAAGGTTTTAAAAAGTAAGCCATAGCCCATTGCCCCTTGCTATGACAGAAATAGAATATTTCATACAATTAACGAACTGACAAAGTTATAAAGAATAATTACTAAATCTTATAGCATTTCTCCAAAAAGAAGACGTTTTGGAAATAGAGACGTGTCTCCGGATATTTCTGATCTTACGAGTCCTGGTATTAGGACTTCGCCAGGAGGAAGCAGTTCACCAGCACCAACGACTACAGCCGATGGACAAGGTAAGTCAATAACCTACCAGTAGCATTTAGTAAATATTCTGATTTTAATTTCAACTTATTTTGTAGTGGTATATAGTTGCAAGTTTTGTACCAAGTATTACGACAAAGTTAGTCGCCTTCGACGTCATGAAAGTTTTGTACATCCAAATAGCAAAAAACTGCAGTGTGATATTTGTAAACAAGGATTTTCCAGTACAGTTGCACATAAGCGGCACATGCAGCATCAACACAACTTAAACAATACCGGAAGCGGAGAAACTATGCATTGTCCTTACTGCATCAAAGTGTTTGTTAAATCTAGTGCTTTTGAGGCTCACTTAAAAACACATGAATTGATTCGTACTAACGTGAAAGGTAGAAGATCTTCACGTAGTTCGGGATTATTTGGGATCATGGCTGATACTGATAAAGGCGAGGAGGAGAAAGTTGAAAACTCTGTCCAAAACACCGAAACTGAGACCCATGCTGAAAATGAAATACCAGAAAGTAACCCTTCACAAGAAAATGTTGAAAACGTATCTCAACCCGAAGAACTGTTATCATCAAATAAGCCTAAAAAGCGTCCTAATCCAAATCGTCCGTTCGGTGGGGGTAGAAGACGCCGAGGAAAAGGGAAAAAGAAAGTAAAGCCTGTTGATCCTAATGCTCCACCTCCTCAAAAAAGAAATCGTCAACCAAAGCCTGCTTTGCCGAGCGAACCAGTTCGTAAATCCACCAGGCAGCGAGGAGTTGTCCTAGATGATGGTATGCCTATGTATCCTTCTGCGGAAGAGGAAATTGCACCTGGAGAGCCTAAAGAGAATAAAGTTATTGCGCCTGAAACAGTTGACATGATAAGTGAACAAAATCCAGTTGGGAAAGAAAATAGTGGAACTCAGCAACAACAACCTACCCTTACAGATAAGGAAGGAATGAATCGCAAACAAGATGAAGTCGATTCTAGTTTTAAAATAGTTGAAAATGCGTTACAAAAATCAACAGCTGAAGTAAATACTGATTCGCAAGAACAGGAAGGTAGTAAGGAAATGATTGATGAACCACCAGCCTCAACCAGTACTCCTAATTCATCAAAACTTGACGAGAAGCCCCAAAACATTCCTTCTGGTTCTTCTGCTGTAAATGAAAGTTTAGAAGAGCCCAAAAACTCCACATATACTCTTAGCAGTGGAAATGACGAAATCCAAAATGACAATTCTGTCGCTTTACTTCAAGAAGTGGAGAAAGAAAATTAACTTAAGATTTAATCTTTCATTCTTTCATACATGAATGATGAAAATAATTTTTAAGGGTCATTCCATTCAGTTCAATGAAGCGCGTGCCTGGTTTATTGTATAGATAAGTTAGATTTAAAATTATCTTATGTAATTCTTTTTGCTATAATTTGAAGATTATTATTTCATTTTTCTTTACTCCTTTAAAGACATTTCACAACTGTTGCATGGGCAGTTTTTCCTTTTTTTGTTGTTGATTTTAGGCTTCACGATTGTAAACTGTTTTTAGTAATATTACTTCAATACTCCTCGTATTGATCATATAAAAAGTTAGTGGTTTTTTAAAGTTTATTGATTTGCTAATTAGGCCATTTGTAACTGTTGAAAAATCTAAACACAAAATTATATTTATGTTTGTTGTCAAAATTCTGTATTATTTTATTTTCGCATTGCGAGTTAAAATCAACTAGAGAATTCAAAATAGTATAGTTGAAATTATTTAGGCACTTAGCACTTTAATTTAAATAGTATTTATCCAAAAAAAATAAATAACACAAAAAATCTACATAAACAATTGTCAATTATCTTTTCTTAAAGGAACGTCGAATCCCTCTTCCACCACCTTTTCCCATGTTCCCACCTTCATCATTCTTCTTACTCATTTGTCCTAAAGTTCTGAATACTTTTTTCCTAAGTTCTTTCTGACGTTGTGTTTGTTTCTCTTCGAGTTTCTTAAGAATCTTAGCTCTTTCAGCAGATTTTTTATTTTTCTCTAATTTTTCTTTAGCTTCTTTTTCATGTAAACGTGATTTCATGACGTGTAGAAACTGACTCATCTGTAGAGAGAAAAAATATTGCAAAAAACTTTCAATTACCATTGTATTTAATTCATACTTCTCTTTCATGGGGTTCGCGAATAACAGCAATCCTTTTTACGTCCTTAGCTTGCTTTTGGACCTTAGGTTTTTCCTTGTATGGCAGTCGATCCTGCAATTTCTTGGGTATTCTCAATGGTTTAAATTCTTTCTCTTCCCGTTGAATTGTTGTATACAAATGGTCGGGATTAGGTAAAGCATGAATTTGTTGCTCTTGTTTCAACTGTCCCATCGTACGAGCGACCCTTGGTTGAGCTATGATGTGGGTTGGCAAGTTCAGGTAAAACTTAGGCACGTCAACTTTGGCCCATGTTCGACAAAATACAACATCTGTAATTTGGAGAAACAGAAAAATAATTCAATAAATTATGAAAATAAAGCGAAGGATCCAAATTAGCAATAATTAATTACCACTCAGAAGAATTTTATCCTCAAATGTTGCTCGAAATGAACCTGGAGGTGCACGAAGTGGCCGTTTAATAACCCCACGTATTCCTGATACGCTTTTCAACTTAGCTCCAATAAACTTAGCAACCTCAAGTTGAGAATTGAACATCCTATCAATAAAAGCTGATTTCTTGAATATTTTAGAGGGTGAACCAATTAGCTTTAACTTCTTCACTAATTCAGTGCTTTTATCTAAATCCAAGATTGTGCCAGTTAATGTTATTCGAAATCCATCAAACCCCTGAGGTGCGATTCCTAAAATCCCAGTCCCTTGCGGAGTCACTGGTCCATAGAAATTAGAAACGCAGTGAAGATGTTCAGGTGTATACTTAATCATTCTGCAATATAATTAAATTCGATGCTTGTAAGTGAACAATAAGGACGTACACACATCCACAAATAGGCATTACAGACTTACCGATTTCTCATATTATGATCATGAACCGAGTATATGGAAATTGTCTGAAACCTTCTCCAACCAACTGACAAAATAATTGGATCTCTTGATTTCAATATTTTGGGATGCCAACGATGTTTCTTGACACGAGCTTGCACAACGGCTAGTGTTTCTTGATTTGGTGTGTCAAGAGAACCCAAGACGATTGGACAGTTCTTCTGTGCGTCGAATTTATCTATAAACTCATAAGGAAGTCTATTTATTTCAACCCGGACATATGATCCTGGAGCGAACCCTTGTAATTCATGAAGCAAGTTTGGGTCATCTATGTTCTCGAAAAATGTTCGATTTATCTGTAGAGTTAGATTAGATACCAGGTTAAACCACAATTATAAGTTAGAAATTTAGTTTAATTAAAATTAAGTTTAAATTTTAAGATACCTTTGATTGCTCTTCTACTTGGGACTTCCATTCGTCAAGATAAGTTTTGCTCTCGCCTCCTTCGTCGTATTCCATGTCAAACTTTTCCTTGAGTTTAGCCTTCATATCTTCTCTTTCTTTCACTGTTTTATTTGAAACACTTTCAACATCGTCGATATCGGTGTTTCCAGGGTCAGGTTTATCCAGTTCTTCATAGTCAAATGCATCATCGACATCAGAGTCGTCTTGGTCTAATAAATTCTTTGCAGTTTCAGCATAGTCACCACCCACAAATAAATCTCTGACTTTATCATTCAACTCAATTTTTTCAATATCAGGAGCTGATCTTGCATCCCTTTTTAACTCCTGAATTGTACAATTAGTTAAGTCAAAATCTGCTTTTGGACCAATGTTTAAGTAATCAGTTGATTCGTCATAAATCATTTTCTGAATAGGCCGTTTACGAAATCTTGAATAAAATGCATCTTCAGCATCTGAATATCTCTTTGCTTTCGTTTTTCTGATTGATTCTGGATCTTCACCGAATGCGTATAATTCTTTACCTTCACCAATCTCATCCGATTCATTCCCACCCTCAGAATCAGTTTCCTTTTCTTCTGCTTCGTTCTCTGATTCTTCTTCATGTTCACTATTCTGAATTGTATCTTCTTCAAACTGTGAAGGAGTAATCTCTTCAGACTGGCTAAAAAGTTTGAGACCAGCATGTTCCATTTTCTCATCTAATGTAGATTTCAATTCTCTCAATTCTCCCACAAATGGTGTTACTGGTTCAGATGATTCTTTCTGATTGTTGTGCTGCTTTTTATTATGACTGTGACTTCCACCGAGGTCAATGTATACTGCGTCATGATCATACACTATTCCCCCAACACCAGAAAATGGGGCATAAATAACCTTTTCTTTTTCATTCAAGGAACGACGGAATGCTTTCTCCTTCATTGGTAAAGGGCAAGGGTCATCTAGAACCGTCACAGAATCCGGAGTGTAGTCTCCTAGCCCTAAAAGTATTGGAGTATTCATTTAGCAATACAATTAATTATTATATTGTAATACAATAAGTCTTACCTGGAATGTGGATAGAAATTCTTGGTTTCAAATGAGTACCATGAACAAATCCATATAAGCAAACTCTTCGATCAATTTTAGGATCAATTCTAACATCATCAGGAGAAGTAATATCTTCCATCCGATCTGCAATAACGTATGCATGTTCAGATCTCCAAAGAGACTGCCGAAACTTCATAACCGATATAAATCTAGCTAAATTGTGAATTTCATTTTTGGGATAAGTGTTTGTTTGCGAGTGGTAGCCAGACAGGTAAAATAGCTTAGATCCTGGATATACTTCAGTCCAAAAGCGATGTTTTAGAGTTTTCTTTGTTTTCTTTAACAGTGTTTTATTTTTAAATAGGTCCAAATGTGTCAAGACACCCATAATTTGTGGAAATCCATGAACCTATAAAGGGTGCAATTTCCCAGTTAGATTATTCTCCAAAGTCTAATTTAGTCAGTGCTTGATTTACTTACTTGACAAATATTTAAGAACTCGAAAATTTCCATTTCAAACCCAAATGACGCATCGACCAATAGGAGTACTAAATCTGCAACTTTGGCCGTATCAATCATAGAATTAATGTCATTATTACATTCCATAAGGGTAAGCCTTCTTTTTTTTCCAGAAACAATTGTAACAGGTCCTTTAACATCATTTAATGTTTGTCTAGTGAAATTTTTGATGAGATTATTGAATAATGTTGATTTTCCAACTTTAGGTGGTCCAACAATAGCTATAATAAATGGTGGTGGTTCAATTGGAGCTCTGTCTACTACTGGTACCCTTTCTCTCTTTGAAATAATATCTTGAGTACGACGAAATTTCCGTTCAGCTCGTACAGCAGAATTAATTGCAAATGCTTTAGGATTACGGATTTTAGGATCTATGGACTCATTTTTCTTACTCTTATTGTCATTTGCCTTATCTGCTTTAAGTTTCTTTTTATTTTTTGAAGGACGATGTGGTTTTTTCTGGTCGTCTCCTTCCATTTTTGT
>JAQGCY010000722.1:0-14634 GCA_034700645.1 Xenylla mediterranea | reverse complement strand
AAAAGCAAAAGAAATGATAAAGTTCAAGAATAAGAAAACAAGTTTTTTTAGAAGAAAATGATTCAATATCAAATCAATGCAGAGAGAGCACAGATTGCAGTGTAAATACATTTTTGTTGTATTTGTGGAATTTTATCAATTTCTCCCATTGTTATCTGTGCTCGACTCGCATACTCGCTGGTTTTCTCAGTGGAAAAAATGCAAGGAAACTAACATAACAGGAACAGGGTGTTAATTTAGGATAAAAAATGTGTACAATTCAGCCAAAAAAAGTCATTAATTATTTGTTGTGAAAATAACCGTAGAATTGTATGTAATGATTTCTTTGTTTTTATACATTTTTGCCGATTTTCTTGGATTTTATAAATGTAGTTTTCTTTGCCTTGCCTTGTCAAGGTTATTTTTGTTGAGTAAGACCATGACCAAGTACAAAGTATTTTCCTCTAATGTGTGTGGCTGCAGTATGTATGTCCTGGAATAACCTTTATTCATCAATTTAACTTGACTTTGACTAGAGCAACATAATATAACAGCAAAAGGATAAGAAAGACTGTATTACTAGGACCCACAGACCGACTTCTTATATTTCCATTATAGTTATAGTTATATAAGAAAATCTCCTAAAGATCATTTATTATGATTTTTTTTTCTTTCTTTCTTCTATTCGAACCCCTTAGCTTAGCTTTAGCTTAGTTTAATACACCTTTTTTTTCCTGGCTTTCAAGAGACGACTATTAATCTTCTTAACAAAGGCAAAAAAAATATACACATTGTATTTGTATACATATTCGTATATCAAAAATCAAGCCGGTTTTCTTTTACAATACAAAAATTCAATCCTTATGCCTGGGAAAGTACTGACTCTGACTTGACTCAATTACTTCAATATGTGTGTGTGTGTGTGTGTTTTGACCTTAAGATCGCTCGTCCACACACATATCTACGTGCCTTGACAATGACAAGCTTTGACATCGACTTGACTTGAATGTTTGGACTGACTAGGTTCTTTGGTTGGTCACATTCTTCTTCTTATCCTAGATACCTTGATGTTATGTTAGAAGTGAAGCTTAATTAAAATGAAAATGATGTGAATGTAATGTAGAATGTACTAGTAGTATATGTGATGGGGTTCGATTTTTTCGTAGTTCTTCTTTCCTTTGATGTTTTCTCTACATACATACTTTGTTAAGTTAGATCTACCTGACAGTATCAATCAACATGGGATCATTTATAATGATGATGATACTTACTTACTTACTTGAGACTTAGTAATGTATATAGCTAAAGCTAAAGCATTTGTTAATGGGAATAGATATATCAAATGTACAAAAAAGGAAACTTTTGAAACTTTAGTCAGTTAAAATTCAAAATATTTATATGTAACAAAAATTTCTTCTACATGGCCTTTAAGTATAGTTTTAATAAGAAATTGCGATGTTCTTTTAAATACTTTTGTTATATGTATTACACCTTATAATTATAAATCTTCTTCTTCCTTCGACATGCCTTGTAAAAATATGATGAATTAATTTCTCATTACTTACTGTTACTACCTACAGCTACGGTACGGCTATCTGTAGCTCCTGTCCTATTCAACGTGTGAACTACATAAATGGAAAGAAAGCAAAAAAAGGATGAAGAATAACTATTACAATTTACAACAATTATTTTGTCACGTCATCCTCATCACTCACAATCCAATCCAATCCTTATAAATAAAATAAATAAATAATAAATGTATAAAAATGATTCTATTATTGCTACATTATATTGCTATTTGGTGTTATGTTGTTCTTGTAGAAAAAGGAAGGAATTGTTCGAATGTCGACTGTGACTGTGGACTGTTGTCGTGATACAATGGATTGAAACTTTTTTTTATGGAAGGCTTTCACAAATAAGATGTTCATCGTTCATGTTCCTAGTGTACATACAAAATGTTCATGTACATGTAAGTTTTTATTTGATTTCATTTTTTTATTATACTCTGTATCTGTACACCTCCTAATTTCATTTTTGGGAAAATTAACACTTGTTTGCTTAAATAGAATTGAAATGAATCAAAGAATTCAAACATTCAAGACAAGAAGGAGAAGATGATGATAATCATAATGACGATGAAACTAAAATTTTGGACGGGACGGACACGGATGGATGCACGAGATAGAGACAAACATATTCTGTACATGCAAGATGGATGAAAACCAAATACCAAAAATGAAAAACCAAAAACCAAACCATGCAACCATCCGTGATTTACAGTTTCTTAATGATCTTTCGTTTCTAATGAAATTGTCATCCTTATACTTCTTGTTATGTTCCTTTTTTTCTGTTCTGTGTATTACACACAATAATAATAATGATAATAGAAAAAAATAGAATAGAATAGAAGCCGCCGCAAGAAAGAAATAGCAAGACAAGAACACAAATGACTGAACTGAATATACTATACTATAACAACTATGTCTAAATGTAATGAATACTTTTGTGTCTAAATTAGTTACTAGTCGTTTCACGCCATTCATCTTAATCCAACCTAATCATCACTCCTACCAAAGAAGATACGAAGAGATAAAAAACAAAATTTCATACAAATTATATGGTTTGAAAATTGTGGGTTTTGCAATTTGTATTGTAATTTGTAAATTTAGTAGTAGGCATTCGCAATATCACTTCAATTAAATATACCTTTTATGTACTTAGTGCACTTTTTGATGTAATTAGATCTTAATATTTAGGTAGAATTTTTGAGTTAAAATTATCATTATGCCAATGCAATCTTAGAATTTCGCCCGAAAACAATTACTGAAACTAATATAAAAACAGTCCGTTTGTACTTAAAATTTTCCATTGAATGTTTAAACTGGCATTTTTGCGTTTGAGCTTGGAATTTTGCATATAATTGTACAAAATCTTGAAATCTGCCTTGTAATAATTGTAAACTTCTTCGCCGTTTATATTTTATGTTAACAATTTGAATATTTTACTAGCTATTTAATATGTACTATAGTTTTAAGTTTGTAGTAGTTGCAAAATTCACAAATTGGCCAAAAACTTATAGTAATTATTCCAACAAATGAATAAAATTGCATTAGAACTAGAACACAACAACTTACTTACGATTGCGATTAGCCTAATTTTTTATTCCGGAGTATTAATATGAAGCAATCAATGCATTAATTCTACTTTGCTCGCTAATGGCTATTGCTGGAAATTTTATTTGTCACTGTCAGTGTCAACTTCATACATATATTTCGATTATACAAAATAACAAGAACACAATGCATGCTTTATTCATTTTTTTTTCATTTTCATTTTGAAATTGTCAAACGTCAAAGTGTGACTTGATCAGACGTAAAAATCTCCATTTTCCATCCATCCCCCATGTGCACCGTACTCGTACAGGACGGACAGGAGAGGGTCAAGTGATTATTTAGTCATTAATAATTTCGGAGCTAATTCCATTGAAATTGATCCGCTTGAGCTTGATCTGAATGAACCTGATCTTGCTATCGTTTTGGAGTTCGTTTAGAATTTTTCACAAAGGCTATTCAGTTCAGTTCAATTCATGGAATTGGAAATATGGAATGGAATGGAATGCTACAATACGTAAAGCAAAAGCAAGCCTTTTTGCAGTATTATTAGAATTAGGCATTATTATTATTTTTGTGCAATTGCAAACATATACATGAATTCATGAATTCATGTTTTAACAATAGAAGAAGAATTCAGTGAGAAAGATTTTATTTTATTTTTTCCCTTTCATTTCATTTTATATTTTTTTCATGTTGTCCTGTACACTGCATTTGGTTCCTTGTCAGTCTGTCTTCCGTGCTCCTTGTCCAAAAAAAAATACTATCATTAATCTTATTTTTTGGATTTGTGATTTGGATTTGGGTTCTTCAAAACTATTTAAAAGTAGTTCGTTTCGTTCGTTCGTTTGGCTGTTCAAATGTCGAAATGAAAATTGGAATAGGAATCCTAATACTTTGTTTGTAGTTTTGTAAAACCAAAACGAACGGTACGAAACTACGAATACGAAAAAATATGATGATTCGAACTAACTACGAACTAAATCTGTCTAAAAATAGTTACCAAAAAACGATTCCGAATCCTTCCTTATCAGCGTAGCTCTAGTTAGTTAGTTAGTGGGCATGGGCTTTTTCCATTGGCTTGGCTTGACTTGGAAATGGAATCTTGAAACTGTTGAACAAAGCAAAAACATTGAATTTTCTATGCTTGATGTTGATACATAAAGTACAAAGTACACACCTAACTTGAAATTTCAACTTATGAAATTTTGAATATATATTTTTTTTTAAATTTAAAGAATTGTGACATGATGGGTTGATTCGATATGAAAAAAAAAAATGGAAATGAAATGAATGCGATATGCATCCAATCCAGCAGTCAATTGACAAGACAAGACACAAACAACACAGGAAAGGAACTAACTATGAACTGACAATTGACAATTGACATGACAGACAACTATGGCTACAGCTACAGCTACAACAACGCAACGGCTAAGCTAAAGCTTAGCGTATAAATTTCTTAAACTTCCATTTTCTATTTCCAACCGTCCAAACGAATTATCATTTTAAATAATCTCAAAACTTTACATTATATATAATTGGTAAATCAAGATTAAAAATGAAGAATAAAATAAAATCCAAGGACTACGTACGTATCATTTCATTCTCAAAAGTAATAGTAAAAATATACGTACGTATTTTCCAATTAAATGTTTTAAACAAAACAATCCAAAAATAATCCATTAGCCTGACTTTGACTCTGAGTCTGAACTGGTAATAATGAATCTGGATTAAATTATGCTTATGTTTACGACGACTTGATGTTTAACTTGTTTGGTCTTTTCTCACGTTCCAAATATTTCATTTCATTTTTAAGCTTAAATTAATATTTAAGTTGGTATTGGCAGGATATGATATCCATTCGCTCAAGGTACGAGTATATTTCTGTACCTGTTCGTAGGTGTAGATATACAATTATGATTATGAATGAGTTCTCACTTTAGAGTCATTGTTTTGCTTTGTATTTGTATTGTGAGTACATAAATGTGAATTTTGAAGTGAAAGAACTGAAAGAAGATGATTTATAAACTTGTATAAAAGTTGAAAAGTCTCAAGATTTATGACCTATGCATAGATGTAACTTAAACTTGGACTGTCTGATTCTGATGGAGCATTTTGCACTGTATTAAGCCGATTCCAAAATGTTTGATGACAAACTGCCGTTTAATGTTTTTACTTTTTAAATATTAAGTAGAAATTTGAACATTCAACATTAGATTCTATTAGACTCTTCACTTCTTTATAAACTAAAATAATTGTTTTAAAATAAACTTTTACCCATTTCATTTGTGTAAACTGTGTAATTTGTTCAAGGAGTTTTAAAAAGGCGTGGTCAGTTTGTTTTTCATAAAGGAAAACATTTATAATCCTTTCGTTAAACATCACAAACAAACAAGGGAACAGGAGACTTTGACTTTGACTTGACGATGAGTATGAGTCCAACTCATGTCAACTAAAAGTGACAGAAGGCGATACGTACATAGATGACTGATTTGATGAAATGAAGATAGCCTTCTTAATACAAATACAAAATCCAGAATTTAATTTTTGTAGCATTTTGTCCAGAACTTTCACTTCTCTCACAGCAGGAGAAAATCTATACTAGGAATATTCCAAAAATTTCCACCTCTGTTGCCCTCCCAAGTATGAAGTATGAGTGCAATAAAATATATGAGAATTTAATTCATAAAACCCAAACCAAAATCCAAAGGGTTACTTTACTTAACTGGAGTTCAATTTCCAAATCCGCTGCATGAGATCACTATGCAGTTGCAGTGTAATAAAATTCTATTTTTATCTATGAATTTATGAAATCCTCACATCATTTCAAGTCGAGTTAAGCATAAGCTGTACTTTTTTGAAAATTTGACAAGACAGCCATAAAAATAAAAGTAAGCCTTTTTTGCTCCAAAAATATCATATCATATCACTGGATTGAATTCAAAATTTCAATGTTTGGTTTGGACTTGCTTGCTTTGCATATTGCTTTCTCATGACAAAATTTGATTTGATCAAGCATTTGAACCTGAAGCTGACTCAGGCTGCAACTGTTTTTCGTGAATTGTGAGTAACATTAAAGGGAAACTTTTCCTTTTGATTTTATTTGACTGACAGACCCACCCCATTGCTATTGCATTACGATTAGTTACATTGCATTGCGCGAATGCCCTGGCCTGTTATTATAAAGCAAAAAACTATTTTATTTTGTGTCGAGCGTATGTGTGTGTGTATAAGAATTGTATTCATTTTGATCATATTCCAATCCAAGCAATCCAACTGAAGTTTATTTTATATGGAAAGAAAGCTAGCTCATCTATCATTCTTCTGCCCAAAAAATCACCTCTTGGCATGGTTATGGCTACAAAACTTCAGCTATTATGCCATAGCCATAAGAATAACGAAACTTCGGTATTTTTTGGGTGCTGCTGCTGCTGCTTATTTTGGTTTTCGAAGGAGGCAGCATATCAGCTAAAATAACTTGAAGCCAACCTTACTTACTAAGCTAAGCAACAGTTCTATCACTCAGAGAACTCGTAAATCAAATGACTGAGTGGTGCAGGAGAGGTAAGACGGAAAAGAAGCGTCCACATCCACAATCCACAAAACAAACAGTTTTTTTTTGTCTCTTTTCTCTCAACTCTTACTTAAGGTTGTTTCTTGGAGAAAGTTTATTTTATGTGCCAATAAAAGAAAAGGTTTACTTCGATTTGATTTATTAGCCACTTGTGAAATCCTAATCGTAACGACGAATAAGAAAATGTGAAAAAGCACAAAAGCTAGGCAACTGCAACATTCGAAATGAGTTCATTTACACTAAGTTGCAATAATTACCACACATTAGTGGATGATTATTGTCCACAACAAACAAGTAATAATAGTGGCGGTGGAGGAATAGTTAGTCCATATGAAGCTTCACCCTATTATACACCAACCGTGGCTGCTGCTGGAGCAGCAGTTGGACAAGGACCCTATGGACCAACTCCTACAAATCAACAAATTTACTATCACCACCACCACCAACATCATCCCCAGTCAAATAATACTTATGCTGGATATGGACATGCTCATGGACATGGACATGCTGTCCCGATGCAACCTCATCACACAGCTTGGGGTAGTGGTGGCAGTGGGGCCGGTGGACAACAGTACGGATACTACCCTACAGAAGGTCCTGTAGTACCCCATCATTCTAGTCCTGTACCCGGTGTGGTACCAGTCCCAAATTTTATGACAACGACGACCACAAGTGGCGGAAGAGACTGTGCCGAACATTTAGTTCTGAGTAGTAATAATAGTAATAATTTGTCATCATCTGCTGTGGCTCCAGGCTTAGGAAATACACATAGTGGCAGTTTTGTGACCAAATTAGAATCTCATGATATGGATGGACTCCATAGTCCACAAGGAATAACAACTGGAAATAGTGGTAGTGGTGGTGGTGCTGGAGGATTATTAAATGGACTTTTAGGAAATGATGATGAAAATAGTAGTAATTGTAATAATTTCCAAGATTCAGACAATTGTTTGGAATCTGGAGATGAAGATGAGTTTGATGAAGAAGAAGAAGAATTGGATGAAAATGGAAAAAGAATTATTTTTCCATGGATGAAAAAAATTCATGTGGCTGGAATAGGTAAGCAATAAGCAAAAAAGCAAAGCAAATAAGTATAACTATAAGACGGAGAAAATTTAATGAATAGGAGAAAGTAGCCTTGCCTTAGCCAATTTGTATTTACAAAGCATAAAAGAAAAATTTGTTTGATCAATATAACAAAAGTCGATAACGAAATACAAAATAACGAAAAGCATAAAAGTTGTATAGATTTTTATTAGGCCATTTCCGTGAGAATTCTACTTATACAGGAAAAACAGCTTGCTTTCACTTCAGAACCGTTAATTCGGCAAAATGTTCAATTTTGCATGCTTAAATTCCATACAAAGATTCATGGAAAATCTAATAATCTATTTAACGTTGACTTCCTATAGTTTTCCACTTTATCTATTTTTATTCCAATCAAATAGTTAAATTCCATACAAAAATTCATTGAAAATTTAATCATCTATTTAACGTTACGTTTGACAAAGCTTTGCGATTAATTGTTCCTCTTCTTTTAATTTCTTTCCAAATCAACTTGCAGCAAATGGAACACAATTTAGTCCTGGAATGGAACCAAAACGACAAAGAACAGCTTATACACGACATCAAATCCTTGAATTAGAAAAAGAATTTCATTTTAATCGTTACCTAACACGAAGGAGACGAATTGAAATTGCCCATTCACTTACACTATCTGAACGTCAAATTAAAATATGGTTTCAAAATCGGAGAATGAAATGGAAAAAAGATAATAAATTACCAAATACTAAAAATGTCCGACGTAAAAATGGTCAACCTGTTGGTACAAAATCTAATCCTAATAATAACAACAATAGTAATAACAATAACAACAACAATAATAATAATAGTCCAAAGGGCAACAACAATGGGGTAGCTGGGGCAGGAGCTCCAAGTTCCACCATTTCTACATCCACAGTTCCTAATCATAATAATCATCGAACCAATAATAATAATAATAACTACTTACCCGCAGATTTAAGTAGTTTACTTGGAAATTCAACATCATCCTCAAGTTCTGTATCATCTTCACATAGCTTTCACCACATCAAGTCTTCAGGTTCACCTGAATATGGTCTCACATCGCTCTAAAAAAAACGCTCATTTACAAGTAAAATGAAATGAACAAAAAAAAAATATTCCTAGTGACAAAAAAACAAGAAAATGTTGAAAATCCTATGATTTCTGAAATTTTAATTGTTGTTTTTTGATTGATGTTTTCTTTTGGATTTTTATTATAACATATATACGTAAATATTTGTATACGGTTTGAAAGTTCCTTAAATTGATTGATATTTGATAATGAAAATTTGAAATTTTTTTTTGTTTGTTAGTTTGTCTCCTTCTGTGTGTACCTTAAAAAATATATTATATAATATGATGGACTTTTGTTTTTTGTAGTTACGTACAAAAATATAATCTTGTATAAGTATGATATATAATTTCGTAGTCAAAAAAAATAATAATACTCGTAAATAATCGTAATCTGTGAAAGCTTACGCAAAAAAATGAAATTGCACAGAAAATTTTGGTTTATTTGTTTGTTTGTCATTGTCAATTGCAAATTCCAAGCCAAAGTCAAGTCAAGGTAAGGCCAAAAATTATCTTTTATTTACTACATTCATTTGGATTTACATTAAAAATAATAATAATAAGAATTTTTGCTTCACGTTTACCATTACCTTCCCTTGGCTTTGATTTGGGAATTACAATACAATCAAACAAATATCAAAATTTAATCGTTGTTTTCAACTATTTTTGCGTAAGCTTTTTTTATTTCAAACATAAACATAAAATTTAATAGTTTCCTAAAACGATTCATTAAAGAGAGAAGAATGAAAAAAATTGAAGTAAAAATAATAATAACAAATTGTGTTTACAATTTACGTATTTTCTACAAAAGTGCAACTCATTCACAATCCAGGATCAAAATTTATTATTACGATTATGATTATGATGAAGTATTTATTTTTTATCTTGTGGTAAAATCGTCAAATGGAATCATTAAAATGCGTGAATTATTTTAATTCTCTTCATTTTCATGCTCTAACACCTGCAGAAAGATACAAAGTTACCTTGAGACTGTTTTGAATTTTTGAACACGGTTAATTGATTATGTTTTGATGATTTGATCAAGTGTCTAAACGAGATACGAACGACGTAAACGGAAGTGTGTATTTACGTGCATAATCTGAGAAAAATAGTCTACTAATTGGATAATAACGACAATCCTAAATTCCTAAGTGAGCATATAATCATCAATTTTTATGAGGTTGTTTTTGGCCGGAAATCTTTATGATATTGCCTAATTTATTCAATAATTTGAAGGATTATTTTTTGGTATTTCTTGAAAATGCGTAAGAATAGAATAGCATAATGAGAATTTTAAAAGTGAAATTATTCATTTCATTCCAGGATTCCAATTCGATTCGATTCATAAACAAAACCTTCACGAAAATTTTTCCCAGAGTCAGAAAAAGTATCTTGCAGAGTTTTACATAGTTTTCGACTTTTAGAATTTTCTATTTTTAACTATATATTGTATACTTAAAGGTATTAATCTATTTAGTAGTAGTGGGCGCGGTCCATAATATTCGATTATGTACTTTACTATGTATCATAAAACACCCACGATTTTGTTCCTACATCAACATCATCCAAAAGAAAACTGTAGCAAAGACCGACTAAGACTAACAAACTTGACTTTTGACTTTGGACATTTACAATTTTCAATTTACAAGAAGACAAAACAAAACAATGAAAAGGATTCGTTCCTTCGTTCCGATTTATGAAGTGTATTTGTATAAGTATTATGAATTTATGAGTAGAGTTATAACTTATAACCCTTTTCTTCAAATTCATCAAAAAAAAAATCTTTGACTTTGACAGTCCAACTTCAACAGAAAAATTTGTATATTCATCTCATTTTCATACTAATAATATTCTTAAAATAAATATATGTATTTAGGTTTCACAGCAGGGGACTTGGGGGTACTTTAAAATAATTTTTCTTTTGAAAAGTATCAATATCAGAGAAGAGTTAAGTCAAGTCAAGTCACACTCGCTCATAGAAAAATTGACAAATTTTTGAAGTATAATTACAATTTACAACAAAACAATAATAAGGCGTGAGTTTTCCAAAAATAGGCAAAGGATTGTTGTAATGTAGTATTGTTGCATTTCTTGTTAATTGTAGAACAGGACAAGGTAAATGAAATATTTTCATTTATACTTAGTTTTAACGCGTTGTTGCCAGTTGAGAATTGTGTAATTTAGAGATAATCTTAATCGCTCTTAATGTTTAAGTTGCAGCAACGATTCCCTGGTGTAGTTGCGTTAGAAAAATTCAAGCTAATGTAGTAAATTACAGGTAAATCTGCCTATTTATTATTAATTCTCAAAAATTTCTAAGAAAATCAATAATATGAAAATTAACCCTCATTTTTTTCTACCTATCTCTACTGTATCCGTGTCTTGGCTTGCCTTATCATCATCTCTAGAGATTTTTAAAAAGAAGCAAGTAAACAGATTTTCTTTTTCTCCTCGAAATTTTTAGATCAAGTGATCTTTGTCTATTACCATTTCCATTACGAACTGTTACTGTCTTACTCTCACTGTACGAAACGAAGCCAAGCCACACATTTTATACATCATTTTTCATTTTTTCTATGACACTTTTCAGAAAAAAAAATAAAATAAAAAAAATTGTTCATCTTTCATTCTCAAGTTTTTGAGTTTTCGACTCTGACTTTAAAGGGTAACTTCGCATAAGGCATGGCATAAGGCATATATAACGGTAATATTTTCTATTTACGTAATAATAATAATGCACAACACATTTCAAAATATCAATGCAAAGGGGAAAACTAAAACAAAACTCGAATCTCCGAATTCGAAATCTTCGAATGTTCCAATGATGTTCTTAATGTTCATCAATGTTCCTTGAGCCTGCCAATCATCTTGAAGAAATTGTGAAATTCTTTTTCTTCTTCGTCTATCGTCGCTCGGATAATCGTAATTCTTTTGGTTTGGTTCAGAAAATCATCTTGAATTCTTGACTTGAGTTTGAGTTCCTCAGCTCATCCTAATTAGTTACATTCTTTCAGAGCTAACAGCTAAAACATTTTTTTGGTTATGGTTACCTCCCATTCCATCCAATCTCTGATCTAACCAAAACCAAAGGCAAGAACAAGCAAATGCTCAAACGGCAGAGGATTTTCCAATTCCAGTAGACCACGGACTGACTTGGATTTTTTAAAATATGTTGCCCATGCCCGAAAAATGAAAAACTTTTGGCTTTTTCTACATGCACATAAATTCAAGGCCCTTAAAAAATCATCAAGCAAAAATAAGCACAACAATGCCTTCAAAGTTCAAACAATTACAATTGCCAAGCCTAGGACAAAAATGATGAAGGAAACCCTGATCCGGATGTAGAACAGATTTTACATTTAAAAATTTTTCTCATTTTTACTCTGTGTTTGTTTGAATGACGGAGTTCAAACAAGTCATTAATCAAATACGTACGTATGGAATAAATCCATGATCCATGGTAAAGATCCATGGATGGCATTGAGGGAAAATGGAAAATGAAGAATTTTTGAGCAGTTTGCTATTGCTTGTTCATCAGTTGTTAGTTGTTGGAATGAAATTTCGCCCTTCTTCTACTTCTACCATATCTTTTCCCTTATTTTGAATTTATTCCTGCTGAGACTGTACCTTGTCTGTGGCACTGACAGTGGCAGTGCCTATGGTTGGCTATGGCTGGCTGTTGTTGACCAAATCCATAATAACATTACTTTTATTCATTTTATTTTATTTTGTTTTCGCATCAGAAAATTGAACCCTGAAAATGGAAAAAGGCAAGGACAAGTAAGCGAGTGAGCGAGCGACCTATCGAAAGGGTAAAACTGAATCATGGAAAAGGAATTGCATTGCATTAGCGATGATTTGATCCGGTATGCGGTGACGGTGACGAAGATTCAATACCATTTCCAATACCAAGGAAAAAATCCTTCCTTCATGATCATGATTTTAGTAAATAAGGTTTTACCGCATGTCGTGAATAGAATTTTTTTTCCAAAAAAATATATAAAATAAAATTTTCAAAAATCTAGACAAGCAATACTTTACCGATAGCGATAAATTCAGTTTCAATATTATGCATTATGCAAGATCACGACTTCAATTTTCTACATTAATAAAAAAGACAAACCTAAATCTTTAAATTGAGCTTTAAAGTCTCCAGACTCAGTCTTAGCATTAAACAAGGCTACAATGAAAACACTAGTAAAATTTAACAAAATTTTAAAGTGAAAAGCCGTATGAGCCAAGAGAAATAATCTAAGATATTTTGAAGATCCAAGGTGAAGAAGTTCCAATAGACGAATTTGTTCTATGGCCAGTTCACTTTAAAATTTTTTAATTATTACATAACTTTAGATTATTATTTGACCCAAAAAGTTCAATGACGATATCTACGCCTTTTCAAATTCAAAATTTGCAATTTGCATTTTATAATCTCCCGTTTTTTGTATGTACATTATGCTTCTGCTCTGCGATTAACCCAAGCCAGAGATTCTTATTATTATGCAAGCTTTTTTTCCCCTGGATTGGATCTTTATATTATATTATTATCCAAGTAAGTATTAGACTGAAAAACTGACTTAAACTTAAAGAAAGAAAGACTGAAAAGAAGACCAAGTTTAGAAAAGTCATTAATCATGATGCCAGTATGAAATAAATCCATGACACATTAGAAGGAGAAAAGAAGATCAGAGCGCCCTTAGCTTCAAATGTCTCTCCTGCTGTGACCATATTGACCAAAAAAAAATAAATACGTACAAAAATCCATTGATATTGGCGGAGTTAAAATTCAGAAACTATACTGCACGGTGTAAGCATAAACTAAACAGCTCAAATAGACACAGCCAGTGCCAGGCATCAATATCAAGAAGCTTTATTGAATTGCATTAATATTAAAAGGCTAAGGGAGATTTGATTAGAAGATCCTGAGCTGAACTTAACATATTGAATTCAAAAACCCTCAAAAAAAAATTCTATCCATCCACGATCCACAGAGTTTACAGAGTAAAAGTAAACCACCCACGACTCTCCATATTATAAAATTTCGATCTTATTTTGATCTAATAAATATTGATACCCCCTGGGGATGTGGAAACGGAATGGGAAAAACAAAATAAAGCAAGGAACAGCAATAGCAAGGGAAATCATAGATATTCATAATAATCATAAATGCAAAGCAAGAGCAAACGCCAAAATGTCTTAGATATCAAAATTTGTTTGTTTTGTTTATTTCAATTCAATTAAGGGAATACTAATCTTATGCTAAACCAACGGAAAGAAAAGCCCAAAGAAACTCGAAGTCAAAATATTCTATTCTAGTTTAATTTAATTTAAAAAGAGCAAAGCCAAAAATATTATTTGATTTTGTTTGTTTGCCTTTGTGGAATTGCCGAGCAAGCGAGAGAGTTATCAGTGCTTCTATAATTTTATGCAACCTCACGATTTCAATTTACGTATATTTACTTTTATAAAGCTAAAGCTAAACTAAAGTTTCCCATCCATCCATCCATCCATCGCCATGCTTTGCCTATGCTTCATATTGTTTTTGATTATGGAAATCAAAATCAAATTCATAAAATCCTTAAAAGTAAAGTTTAACTTATTTTATGAAAACTCATGAATAATATTTATTCTTCTCCTGTCATGTCACTCTTCGTCTTCGTCTTTTTCAAGATTATGTAGAGTTATAGTAGAGTTAGTTTGAGACGATTAGGAAGTATCAATTAAGTAAAAGTTGGGTGTGCCTTTTTGTATTCTTTTGCCTTTATCTTTTCTATAACGGCCTGTTCTCTGTGTGTGTGGTAAAATTTTTGTTTCTTATGCGTAAAGCGTAGATTATCT
>JAQGCY010000721.1:0-14643 GCA_034700645.1 Xenylla mediterranea | reverse complement strand
TACCTGATAATGACAAGTAAAAGTAGCTGGCCTGCCAAAATCCATTGTTTGAATTGCTGGTTCAACTGCTGCAGCCAATGGAGCCGTTACAGTAAGTACAGTTTCCACTGATTCCGATCCCACAGAATTGGTAACCACGCAAAGATATTTCCCAGAATCTTCAACGCGAGCCTCTCTGATGATCAGCGTTCCACCAAGTTGTTTAATCCGTTCATCAAGAGTCACAGCTACTTTTTCACCAGAATCCGTAAATTTGTACCATCTAAAATTGAAGGGAATAAAATTTCAAAGTATGAAACATAATGAATTTTAGGTCAAGGTATAAAAATTGCATGATAAGCATTTACTACGTTTTAAGAAAAATCAAAGTAAAATAAATGATAAATGAATGGAAAATGTGATAAAGCTAGAGAAAGTAAACCGAAAACATAAATGATTCAAGGCAACAACAACAAAAAACACCTGTATGAACTTGGTTTTGGATTTGATTGAATTGGGCACAGGGCAGCCATACTTTGACCAGAAATTGAAACTGGAGTTTCAATGAATCGTACGGAGCTTGTTGGTTTTAATGCACTTGCAGGTGCTATATGGGAAAATTTTGCAATTTAAACTATGGTTAAATATTTCCTAAAGAATTTAGAACATTTGTGTATTGGGAGACGGAAATTGTATTAAAATGCAGACTTTATCGATACTTTATCAATTTTCGTTGCTTTAAATCATGCAAGTTTGTAATTTGTTTGAAAAAAGAAATATAATTGATTCTTTAATGAATTGGCTAGCTTTCGCAGCAATTTCGTCATACTTTTCTCTCGGCATTTCATTCCCTTGTGCTTCACAAAGTAAAGCTAAATCACTTCCAGCTTTTCCTTTAATCCGTTGCCATTTAATTTTGGTGCAGAATAGGAGTTCGGCTCTGTAAGTTCAAGTTTAATTTCAGAAATTTCATTTGTTTCCTTGGACTGAATTTAACTGAGAATGGTTCGACTGGAAGTGATTGATTAGCTATCTTTGTTTTAAAGTTTTCGAAAGTTCAGCTTTTAGCTGTTAAATAAACTTCCGGAAGTATTTAATTCGAATGCAAATTAATAATATGAAAAAGCAGAAAAAACGATTTTAGTACTACCATAATTGCAAGAATAATTAAAATAAGAAATCAGACATGCAAAAATGGATTAATGAAATGAAATAATTTAGGGATTAGCTAAGCTAAGCTCAATAGAAAAATAGTTTCCAAATATGCCCTAAAATAGGTTTGGATTTTACTTTGATTGGGGTTTTGGCCAAGCCTGTGCATCAGCTATTAGAGCCACATCTTTCCCTATACTCACTAATTCTTTCCCTAATCCAACTCTTTGCCCATCACGAATTTTTGGAGCAACAGTTTGGGGTTCTGGTAAAATTAATGTAAGTCAATGTCAAGAAATTGTTCCATTTAATATGAAAATGAATTTAAATTTGCTTATGAATATGAATGTTGGTCAACGGGAAGTAATTGACTTAAAAATAAGTGGAGCATAAAGCTACCGAAAAAATGAGTAATGTAGCTCAATTGTAAAATCAAAAACCTAAATTTCGGTGGTTCACTCCCTTGTGCTTCACATGTCAGGACACCAAATTCCATGGTTTTAGTTATAACTTCGGGTTTTCGAAGCTGTGGAACTTTTGGACTAACACCAGACATTGGTTCTAAAAATCAATTAACATGGATAGCTCAAAATATGAACAGTTGAAAATGAAAACTCAATGGTCAACAGGAAGTGATTTATCATATGCAAAATGAAATTGTAATTTACAGCAAGTAATTTATCCTACCGAAAATTGGGTGGTTCGTTCCCTTGCGCTTCACACATAAGGACTCCAATATCTTTGGCTTTAGCTTCAACATGATGCATTGTTAATTTTGGGATTTTTGGACTAACGCCCGACATTGGTTCTATATGAAGTAAAGGAATGAATGAGAATTCATGAACATCATGTCACACTGAACAAAATCTACTGAATTTATATAACTGGGAGACGGAATATGGTAATTTTCATGTTGTCACAGTTGTGGAGCTTTTAGTGATGTACTCAGTACTCGTATAACTTACGAAGTTTCTGGTGGTGGTACACCGCTAGCTCTACATAAAATTGCAATAGTTTTTTTCGCTCGCTTAGTGAAAGCTGTACTATCATATCCTGATGCAAATACGGGTTTGGTGTAGCCATGCTTAGGATCTGTATTTGTAAACAAATCAAATCACTAAAGTTTTTATGCTATGTACTTCTTAAACCGACTGAATGCAAAACTAAACAGGAGACATCGAGATCGAAGGACGCATTTATGCAAGTTCAAATTTAAAATAATCTAAAATTCTAATAATACCTAAATTTTGGAATTGGCATACTCTGTGCATCACAAAGTAACCCAATTTTCTCCCCCTTAGGGACAAATTTTTTAATGCCAATACTTTCTCCATCTTTTATTTTTGGGCCAATGACTTGAGATTCTAAATTTGATTAGCAAAAAGTCAAATGTATTCAAAAAATCTATGTATTAGGTACCAAATGTTCACAATGGGAAACAGGAAGTGATATGCAAAATGCAACTAAGAGTACATTAAGAATGTTCATCTAAAAATGCACACCTGGAAATAGGACTTGGATTAGCTTGGACAGAACAAAGGGCAGCAATCGTATCACCTCGAGCAGCTGTACGCGTTTCAACTATTGATGCACCTAGTTTTGGTCCAACGTATGCAGTTGGTTCTGACAATGACAATGAGTAAATGAAATCAATTGTATGTATAAAATGAAAGTTCTAGGTGAAAGCGTGGATTCGGGAAGTGATGTGAATATGATTGAAATGACCGTGATAATTCTAATTTATTTCTAAAACTACCCAAATTTTGGTGGCGGATAACTTTGGGCATCACAAAGAATTCCAATATTTTGTCCCTTTGGCACAAATCTCTTTGTAAACCCAACATCCCCATCTTTGATTTTAGGTCCAATTATTTGGGAATCTACAGGAAAATTGTAGATTTCATGCTTAGTTTCATATTTAACCAAAATTAAAAATTATAATGGAAAAATTGGAAACGGGAAGTGAGTTATGACTGCATTTAGAAGAAATGTATAAAGCAAATTTAAACCTGAAGCTAGGACTCGGATTAGCCTGAACAGAACAAAGGGCTGCAATCGTATCACCCCGAGCTACACGCCTTGTTTCAATAATTTCTGCATATAATTTAGGTACAACGTATGCAGTAGGTTCTATATGTATGAAAATTAACAATAATGCATATTTTTATGCCGTGTATGCATATCCACTATAGTTTGACTGAATGTTGGGATTATTGGGGAACTATGCAAAATCCAAATGCGATAACCAATAATTTGTCTACCCAAATTTTGGAGGTGGATAACTTTGTGCATCACAAAGTAAAGCAATACTTTGTCCTTTTGGTACGCTTTTCCTTGAAACAGCTATATCACCATCTTTGATTTTTGGACCAATTATTTGGGAATCTATATGCAATCGAAGTAATACACAACTTTTAGTGCTAATAATATGAATTAATATGAAAATATGATACCAATGTTGGGAGCCAAGATAAGCTAAATCTGAAAATTTTGGTCAATAAAAAAACGCTTTGCTAACCCAAAACTTGGTACTGGATAACTCTGTGCATCACAGAGTAACGAAACCTTTTCCCCTTTGGGTACACTGGATTTTATGGCTACAAAGTTCCCATCTTTAGCTTTTGGTGCAATCATTTGAGATTCTTGTAATGAAAAAAGTAAAGTTTCAAGCAAATTATGAATCATGTGACTCTATTCAAATGAAACTGGAATCAATTGGGAGGCAGGAAGACAATTTTACTTTTGCATGGCAAATTGAACTATGGAAATGGAAATCTAGAAAGAAAAGCTAACCGAAAAGCTGGTACTGGGTAACTCTGAGCATCACAGAGTAATGCGACTTTCTCTCCTTTTGGCACAACTGATTTCGTTACAACTACATTCCCATCCTTGGCTTTTGGTGCAATCATTTGTGAGTCTATGTTTTAATAAGTATAATTCAATAGTTTTCAAAATCTGCATTTTTTATGAATATATGCTGGGAGCCAGGAAATAAGGCAATTGCCAAAACAAGCTGATAATATTAAAGAACAAAAAAACAAAAACCAACCGGAAATTTGGTACTGGGTAACTTTGTGCATCACAAAGAAGTGAAACCCTATCACCCTTTGGAACAATTGATTTGGAACCTAGTGTATTTCCATCTTTAAATTTTGGTTGAATGATTTGCGAATCTATCAATTTGGAAATAGTATTCCGTTCAAATATACACAACATTACAATGGTAAAACAACGAGTGAAAGTTGGCAGTCGGGAAGTGGTGCTCATGCATGTTATGCTATAATGCAAAAGAAAATTGTATGAACAAACCTAAAATTCGGTACAGGGTAACTCTGGGCATCACAAAGTAGTGCCACTTTATCCCCTTTTGGAACAATCGACCTTGTGCCTAATATATTCCCATCTTTGGATTTTGGAGCTATGATTTGTGAATCTAGAATTCATGAAGGTGAATTCAATTTTAAATGTTATGATGGTTATGAAAGCAAGTGAAAGCTGGTAGCCAGGAAGTTATTTTCAATTTCCAACAAAATATAAAAACAAACCGGAAATTCGGCACGGGAGAACTTTGTGCATCACAAAGCAACGCAATATGATCTCCACGGGGCACAGTTTTCTTATTTGCAACAAATGCTTCACCATCTTTAATTTTTGGTGGTATCATTTGGGATTCTACGGGAATGAAATGAATGAAAAATGCAATCAACGTAAATATAAATCTGCATGGTTTTCTTGAATTAAGAGAAACGGGAAGCAATATAAATGGGCAAAACGATGCTGTAGCAGTGTAATTCTACTTCAAAGTTTAAACTACCTAAACAATGGATTAGGATTTGATTGAACTGGGCATAAATTTGCAACAGTTTCACCAGCCCGAGTTTCTCTAGTTGTAACAGATTTTTCAGCTATTTTTGGTGCAACATGAGCAGTTGGTGCTGGAAATTATGAGTTAAAATTTTACTATGTGACAAACTAAAATATTAAACTAATATTTGGAAACGGGAAGGAAATAGTGCGAAAGGCGATGCAATCAAACGTGCTAATTGATAAGAATTAATTCAACCTTGTTCTAGGAACAGCCCAACCTTGAGCTGGACAAAGAAGTGCAAATGCTTGATTTTGACTTGTAACAAATGATTGTGATCCAGATGAAGATGCAAATTTTGGCCCAATACTACCAACCGGTTCTACAAAATAGGTAATAAATTGAATATGCGAATTTTGATGCACAGTGAAAGGGATTCGGGAAGAAATTTGCCTTGCAAAATGCCACAAAGACTTATCGTAAGCAAAGCTGGAATTAATTATTCCAAGTTATAGGTAATATTTACACATGATTTCCTCTCGGATTTGCCTGTGCCTCACAAATAAGTGTTACAGAATTCCCTTTAGTTGTGACTGTAGTTGGATGGAGCAAGAGTGGAATTTTAGGACTAACTCCAGCTAAGGGTTCTAACAATTAAAATCACAAATTATGAACAATTTCAGGAGCTAAAATAGTACTAAACTTTCCAATAATTGTTGGGAGACGCTTACGCACGCACTAATATGAGCAAAACGAGAAAACCATAAGTAACAAAGTTACACATCTTGTTTTAAGCAAGCATGCAAATCTGTGCTATAATTTTAAACAATCCAATCTTTAGGGCAAAACTTACACAGTTTTAGGTGGTGGATATGATGAGGATGCTGGACAAATTAATGAAAATGCTGTTCCTTTGGATTTTTGAAATGCTTGCATATTGGATTGTGTAGAGCTTTGTGGTCGTGAATGTCCAGCCGGTTCTATGCAAATGCAATGCAATAGTTTAATCAAATTTACTTAGCAAAACAAAACCTCAATTCGCGAACCGTTATTTTAATTTTACTTCGCCCTTCTAATTTCAGCTAGTTTATGCCATGAATATTCAAAGAAAAAAAGGTTAAAAGTTCTAAAGTGTAACTAAATTGCAACAATGCAAAGGAAATGTTTTCTTGTTTCAAAAACTAAAACTCACATTGAATTAGGTACAGGAAATGCGGAAACATGACAAAAGAGTGCATGTCCAATTCCAGAATTTACTTCAACAGATCGACTCTTTTCATTACTAAATCTTGGTGGAACTAGACCAATTGGGTCTAAAAAAGAAAATACAAGAAGAGAAAGTTTTCGAAAAATTCAAACTTAAGTGAAAACTAAAAAGAACACAAGTATACTGCATTATAAAGATTTCTATGCTCAAGCAACAGGTCATCATGATGTATTCATGATTCATGGTTGTTTATGAATATTAATGGACTATTTACAAACCTAACATTTGGTACTGGATATGCCGAAATTGCTGAACAACTTATGAGACCAATGTTTCCAGATACTTTTCCTTCTAAATGTTTAAATTTATCCGAAAGTGGGACTGACGGTCCTACGCTGCTTACTGGTTCTAATTTAAGAAATTTAATATATACGTAAACGTAACATAGACAAACAATTTCAGTTTAAATCTAAAATAATCAATTATTTGTCTTTCGAAATTCCGAAACGTTACCGTTAACGAAAAGTTATTCCGTTAATTTTAGATTGAAATATGCAAATCACTTCCCGTCTCCCAACATTCAGTAGATTTTGTTTTGTAAAATAAGTCAAGATTCATCAAGTATTTTGATTTGACTTTAACATTTATCGAAATTTCAAATCTTGACTTATTTTACTAAAAAGAAAATTGATTGATTGATTGGAAATTAAATTAAAGTTACGTTAGTTTAAATTGAATTTCTTGAAAAAAAATTCAATCAATCAATTTTCTTTGAGATGCAGTAAATTAATTGTTTACTTACCAGTTACGACAAGTTTACCAGCCGTTGCAGAAAGTCGTGTTTCACCAGTGAGTCGATGTTTTGTTTGGCATCTGAACGGTGAACAGAAAACAATTTAAAATTTCAATTTGCTCATCAATTCAACTCTCAATTAATTGACAATAATATTTTTACCTGTATTCTTTAAGTCCATCTTCAGGCCGAACGTCTTTAATATGTAGCTCACCCGAGGGCAAAACAACAAATTTACCATCTTATAAAAATCAAACCAAAATCACAATTAGTATTTGAGTCTTTTTAAAAGCCTAATCTAAAAAATTCAAGAACAATCGGACATGGCGGGTGCACGGGTCATATATAGGTCATTCAAATATCAATAAAAATTCCGACTCTATGTAATAAATATATAAATTTTTCAATTTTCCAATTCCATGATTGGCATTGAAATGCGAATTTTCAAAAATATAAAACAAAATTAAAACGAACACCCAAACGATTCTGCCTAAACCAAAGTTATATCTAAATCTAGCAAATGGCAATACGTCAATTGAGTCCACATGCAACCGACATGGCAAGGCTAACTCTTGAATTTGGAGAAAGTGAAAGTAAGCGAAGCGTACCTTTCTCCCCGTTGCTGACTGTATGTGAATTTGGTAAAAGTGAATATATATTTTCTCTATTATCATGCCATGAAATCACATCCAAAAATTCAGCTATGTATGAACCCATTTTACATTTAAGTATTGCAGCATTGGAACTAATCACATATTCATTTTCAGCTTCTGTATGATATACTTGGGTTACAACTGGAATAGAATATAAAAATAATAGCTAGAATTAGGAGACAAATAGTTATAAATGATAGGATCCCTACAACCCACCCCTTGCCTTGCCCTGTCGATGCCATGTCCAATATGCTCTTAAACAATTAAACTATTTTTTATTGTCACCATATGAGGATGCATCCGGTTTTTGTGAATCAGCAGCTAAGAAAATTTCTCCAACCGAACTACGCCATTCAGTTACTTTTAAATATTCAGGTGAGAATGAAATGGAACATGAAAATATTATATTGTTCCCTCTACAAAAAATGTTAAGCAAAATAATTTAATTATCTTTGTGAAAATAAAAAATTTGAAGTAGTTGGTAGCTTTAGCAGTTATACCTGATTACTTGTTTATTATGTACTTCTACCATGAGATGTTGTGGGATAACTGTATGAAAAACATTAAAAGAGAAAGCGGTGAAAGTAGCTTTTACTTTTACTTGCTCTTAGTGTTCTAATAATTCATTATCTTTTCGCAAATGCCATGTCCTAATTGTTCAAGAATTTTCCTTGTAAAACTAAACAAGCCAATTTTACCCCAACTACTAGTTGTCTCAGCGGAATAAGTATTTCCAACTGAATCAATCCATGAGCTAATTGTAAAGAAATCAGCTCCAAATGGTATGTAACATTTGAGTGTTCCAAAATTTGTTGTGTATACATGGTCATTTGGTACTTCAACAATATAATCTTGATTTATCACTAAATGTTCAGAAAAGTTATGACTTATGAGTAAGAGTTTCATGTAAAGTTGTACCAATTAATGTCCTTATATGCAGGTTACAATTCCGAAGGCAAACCAGCCATGTCCGATAATACTTTATATGCTCAATTAATTATTACCAAATTGTTCATTTCGTAAAATTGGACTTTCTCCATGATACCATTGAACTACGTCAATAAAATCCGTAACAAATGATGGACTTAGACATTTGAAAATTGCTGAATTTTTTGAAATTACTTGCTGACGAAATATATCAACAACATAGTTTTGTGCGACAACTGGAAAAAATTAATGTTTGAACCCAATTAGGAATGAAAAAGATTTGAAAATTGCTAAAAGTAAATGAAAACGCTGTGCATTTGCATTCAAATTGATTGCATTGAATGCATTGAAACCCTGTCCATTTGCAAATTCCCATGTCCGATTGAGTCTCAAATTTATGCAAAAAATTGCATTTCAATACCATAAGAGTCGCTAGTTTGTATAGGTAAATCCCCTTGGAACCATTTGTCAACAGAAATGAAATCATTTATAAAACTTGGACTCAAGCATTTGAAAAGTGCTGAGTTCCTAGATATCACTTGTTGCTTCATCACATCAATGTCATAGGACTGTGCAACAACTGACAAAACGTCAAGTAAAAATTATGGTTAAAATATGGAAGTCTAATCACTAATTCGTAAAGGTAAATGAAATTCAAGTGCAAATAACCTATCCGATTGTTCTTGAGTTTTTGAGTTTAAATTACCATAATTATCATTTTTTGAAATTGGAAACTCAAGCCCATGCCCTTGATACCATTTATCAACTTCCACAAAATCATTTATAAATGATGGACTTAAGCATTTAAAAAGCGCTGAATTTCGTGCTATCACTTGTTGAGTAATTACGTCAATGTGATAAGACTGTGCAACAACTGTTAAGAAGAGAGTTAAAACAAAACAAAACTTGAGTATGACAGGTATAATGTCTAAAAGTGTGACAATTTTTAAAACCCTAGGCAAGCCCGATATCCGATTAGTTCTTAAATTTTTTGTGTATATGAATGTATGAAAATACCATAATTATCACTTTCGCTACTTTGTATAGGTACATCTCCTTGAAACCATTTCTCAACAGATATAAAGTCTGTGATAAATGATGGACTCATACATTTAAAAAGTGCAGAATTTCGTGATATTACTTGTTGTTTAATCACATCAATATCGTAGGATTGGGCGACCACTAAAAGTAGAAATGGATAATTGTTTTTAATCGCAAATTAAATGTAATATATGAATGAGAATGAACCCGTGAAAATTAAATTTTACTTAAATAACAATAATTTAATACCCAAAATTTGTCCGATTATACTCAATTTTCTTACAAAATTTTGCCTATTTGATTACCATAATTTTCACTCTTAGAAATTGGTACTTCAAAACCAAGTCCCTCATACTGATACCATTTATCAACTTCCACAAAATCATTAATAAATGAAGGGCTTTGACATTTAAATAGTGCTGAATTTTGTGAAATGACTTGTTGCGTTAGGACGTCAATATGATAGGATTGAGCCACAACTGTAACAAATTAGCAAATGCAAAATGCTACAAAAAATAATTAACCTAACAATTAATCAACTCAACACTTTCTGTCCGATTGTCCTTGACTTTCTCAATTCGTATCTTTTAGTAGTGAGTAAGTATACCATAATTTTCATTTTTCGTAATTGGTAACCCATCATCCGCATCCGGACCAATTATTCCTCGTTGAATCCATGACTCAACCGTAACAAAATCATTAACAAATGATGGACTTGTACATTTAAATAAAGCAGAATTCCTTGAAATGACTTGTTGTGTATGTACGTCAATATGATAGAATTGAGCAACAACTAGAAAAATCCGTCAATTACAATTATTTTCTTAGCTGTGAAGAATCTATATTTTAATGCACGCCGATTTTCATGACCATGTCCGATTGACCTCAAACCCTTTAAATTTACTAATAATAAATAATACCATAATTGTCATTTCTAAGAATAGTACTACTTTCTCCAGTACTTTCTTCTCTAGTAATCCATGAGTCGACATATACAAAATCCGCAATGAATGATGGACTTTGACATTTTAGAATTCCAGAATTCTGACTAATTATATCTTCATCATAGACTTTAGCTCCATATTGTTGGTTTACAACTATTAAAATGCAAAACCAAATCGATGATTTAAAACCGAAAATTCGGGGATGATTAATGAATTAATATGACCGAAAATTAAAATGATGCAAAGCCGTGAGTCGTGACCAATGCCGACCGTTTGTCCGATTGTTGCTTGTTTAAATTCTAGAGTTATGTATTACCATAAATTTCATTTCTTGGGATTCTAAGATCCCCCTGATACCAAAGATCAATCCCAATTAAATCCAACATAAATGGTGGACTTAGGGAACATGTAAAAATGACATTGTTGTTTTTAATTCCATGTTGTTTCATTACGTCCACTTCGTAAAATTGTGAAATCACTGGAATTTAAGTTATAGGCAAAAGCGGTTAATAAATCAATGACCCATGACCCTTTGGAGTACTTCCATTCTGTCAAATGTCCTATTCTTCTAAAAACCATAGTATACCATAATGCTCATTTTTCCTAATTATCACATCATCCTGGAACCAAGATTCCACATCTAAAAAATCCTGGACAAATGCCGGTGTAAAGAGACATTTGAAAATTGCAGAATTTTGACTTATAACATCTTCTTCAAATACTTTAGCTCCGTAGTTTTGATTTACAATTGTAATTAATTAACTGATGAGTTATGCAAGCAATGAAAAGTGAATGACCAATATATTACATTGCGCTGCAGCGATTTCGTGTTCGTCAGAGTACTCGTGCTCCAGCCCTGTCTGATTGTACGATTGCAAGTAACTAAATTTTACCATATGAGCTTTCCTTTTCATTATATTCAATTCGAACAGTGTTATCAATAAACCATGCATTTGTAAATACAGAGCCCGAAACAAATTATTTCCAGTAATTACATAATCATTCACAACATTGGCTACGTAGGGTTGACTTACAACTGAAATAATTTTAAAATTTTAAAATAAGATGAATGAATCAATGCTTCTATGTTAAAACTTGTTCAATTCGAATGCCTTGCTAATTGCCATGTCCCATTGTTCCAC
This sequence comes from Xenylla mediterranea, assembly GCA_034700645.1. Taxonomy (NCBI): domain Eukaryota; kingdom Metazoa; phylum Arthropoda; class Collembola; order Poduromorpha; family Hypogastruridae; genus Xenylla; species Xenylla mediterranea. Next base: position 3,000 of record JAQGCY010000721.1, on the reverse strand, counting down.
GATTGAATTTAATATTCTTAAGTTTACCATAATTCGGCTTATCTCCATCGCTCAAATCAATTTTCTCATGATTTATAAACCAAGAGCTAACAGAAACAGAGCCCGAAACAATAGCTGGTATATTACATTTTGTTATTTGATTATTTCCAGAAATAACATAATCATCCATAACGCTTGGGATGTACGGTTGGCTTACAACTATACAATAACAATACATGGAAAAATTATGCATTTCAATTATTAAATCAATTGATTCAGAAATCACAATTGTGAAATCCGTACATATATCCTAGAGCTAAAGCTAATCGTAAGACCCACAACCAGCCATGATTATGATTCACTTTAATGCCTTCGCCGATTGTTCTTGGAACTTTTATGATTGATTTTAGCTCGATTAAATTACCATATGAATCACTACGCTCAATTACAACTGGATCCTGTTGATACCCAGCACCACCGCTACTGCCAGTGGTAGACCATGAATTCACAGTGACAAATTCTCCAAGAAAACTTGGCATTTGACATTTTAGGAGTCCAGCATTGGATTGTATAACTGTTTCCTCATATACATGGACGTTGTATGGTTGAATAACAACTACCAGAAATTAATTAAGGGTTAATTTTACTTTACAAAAATCAACTTATTTTTATGACAAATGACCCTTTGCGTTTTCTCTGCGCTAGAAATGTCAGATTGCTCTTGAAATTTATTTATGCCCGAGTGTCAGTAATTACCAAATGCATTGTTAATATCATTATTAGCCTGGATCAGCGGACTTTGGCCAATTTGTCCTTGGCCATGGCCATCTTCTACATACCATCCAGTAACAGTTACAAATTCACTGAGAAAACTTGGTAATTGACATTTCATAAGCCCAACATTGGACTGGATAACAATTTCATCCCAAACGTTTGGAGCTGTATGCCCTTGGTTAACGACTACAATCAATCATAAATGCATTAATGCGTAAAGTATTAGGAAGTAAAATGTTTTATTTATGAGTTGCTAAATTACTAATTGTAATCACTTCCTAAAATTTTAATAAGTAATAATTTATGCTACGTTAAACCTTCCATTTGCACGCACACACGACACGCTACGCAAAGTTTCTGAGAAGACTTTCCTTATAGATTGACATTGTATAATTTTTGGATGATAATTTGTCCCTGTACTGTGGTTAATTTTTTTTGATTTGAGTTTGAATTGCATGATACATTAATAATGCAAAAATGCATATAAATTCCTAATGTTCCCTAATATTTGAATCCCTAGCAATGCATATTGCCAATTGTAATGTTTTACATGAAGAATGGAGAAGAGTTCCGGGATTTTGGCTTGCCAAATTCAAATTGGCAATTGTCTACAATTTTAAAATTTACATGTCTACTATGCTCATTTATGAGTTCGATTATGATTATGAATATGCTGCTGAAAACAAGTCAATGCATAAATTGGTAAGTTGTTAAAATTTCAATTGCTACTTAAAATTGTTCATATTCTGTGCTTTACCTGCTCTGACTTGAACATCCCTTGAATGAATTGTTCCAACAGAATTCCGTGCTAAACAAACATAAGTTTGTGCATGTACTTCTTGACGATAGTCTTCAGCTCGAAATGGTGGAAATACAAGGGCACCAGAAGCCAATACTTGTCGTAATCCTGGTACATCTCCAATTGCTGTTCCATCTCCACGTAACCAAATGATTTCAGGTTGAGGATTGCCACGAGCTTGACATGGGATTTCAGCACCAGTTGAATTGGAAAAATCCATTTTTGATGGTGGTTCCTTAATAAATACTGGACCAGTTGACTCATCCTCTGCTGCTCCACCAGAACCAGATCCACTGGATTGGGAATTTGTAAATTTGATGGCCAATATGGCCAGGATTATGGCTAGAAGTCCCAGGGACTTCATTTTGGAAATTCCAATACCAACGAAGAACAAAATTCACAAGATAAAAATTAAATCACTTCACTTTCACTGAGTCAAATGTCAAAGTGATAATAATCACGGAGATCCTGAATTCCTGGAATAGGCAAACAAAATTAATGTAAAGTTTTAGTGGTCAAGGTCCAAGGCCATGGTCAAATGTCAGATTTTTTGCGAGGTCATTGACCTGAGCCAACACTAGTCAAAACTGTCAGTTTTTCAAGTTCAACTTTCTCCAATTAAAATTTTAATGTAATTTCTACCTCTAGTGACCAAAAATAAAGCCCACGCATGCAGATTTTCTTGCAATCGCAACACACGCCTTAATTAACTTTGTTTTTGTTTGTAAACAAATCAAAAAGTTAGACTTGGAGTTGAAAGACCGACGCGACGGAACGGATTAAATTAAAATTTTCAATTGTTAGCTTACCTTTGGAAACTGCAGACAAATTCCCGAGAAGAAGGAATAGGAAAAAATCCACGAGTTTAGAAGTAGAACTTAAATGCACAATTACCACCAAAAAATTTAACTAAATTAAAACTTTACTTTAGACAGAAGATTTAGAATGAATGAATGAGAAATCAAAACCAAACCACATGCAAAGAGTGTAATGTACGGAAAATATAATATACACAAAAATCCATCCATGCGCCACCCTATTACTTCATCAAAACTCAATGCAAAATGCAATAGAGATAGAAGGAACCAAAACAAAAACTTCAATTCAATCTTATGCTATGACTATGACTTTCTCCGGTACGTACGTTCCAGGCAATCTGGCATTACAAAAAGTGAGTAAGAAATCTGCGATCAAAAAAAAACAAAAAATGACTCATCTGCCTGCTATTGCCATTACACATACGCTTCTTTTACGCACAGATCTCCCTTCATTTCATTCCCTAAAACTTATTTCAAACCCTATTCTACTCTATTTCAATCCAAATGCAAAATCCCATGTTATGTTCAATGTTCATGTTCATCCTTTTTTTCATTGTTTAGGTTAATAAACCCTAGCTAACCCTCTGCTTGGCGTTTGCATTACAGTCTAAGAATTTTAAGGGACCGGAG
>JAQGCY010000720.1:0-14654 GCA_034700645.1 Xenylla mediterranea | reverse complement strand
AAAGCCTGCAAGCAACAAAACTGAAGATATTGAAGCAGCTGAACGGGCCGTACAATTCAAGGTTTTTAATATATTTAATGATAGCTTTGTAAAGAATAATCCTTGGCATTTCTGCTTTTTTAGCATGGCTGGTATGCAAGTCCAATTTTCTTTGGAAAATATCCAGTAAGTCATTATTGGAGGAGTTTCATTAACAAATTCTTTAACTCTCTGCCTAAATCCAAATAGGATGTTATGCGGGAACTAATAGATCAGAAAAGTATTCAGGAAGGCAGAAATGAATCTCGTCTACCATCATTTGATCCAGGTTGGACGCTCCTCGTCAAAGGTAAGTGGGAGAAAGAATATGCATTGGAAAGTTTGTATTTTAATTTCATTAAACTAAAAAAAATTACCCAGGATCTTACGACTTCTTGGGTTTGAATCATTATACAACGGAGCTTGTAACAGCTAGTGAAGGAGGTGAACCAGGATGGCAAGGGGATCAAAATACAGCAATATCTGTCGATGATACTTGGGAAGACTGTAAAAAATAAATGTGACAAGTGTGGCAATCTATACTCAACTAGAATTAATTTCTTTATAGCTGCAAGTTCGTGGTTGAAAGTTGTGCCATGGGGTTTCTACAAATTATTAAACTGGATTCGGGTGACTTATGGCAATCCACTTTTGTATGTTACGGAAAATGGATTCAGTGATGATGATAGTGTTGGGCTCAATGATACAAGAAGAATCAACTATTACAACTTGTACGTTAACAATATGCTTAAGGCTGTACTTTTGGATGGTTGCAACATTGCTTCATATACGGCTTGGAGTCTCATGGATAATTTCGAATGGGCACGAGGCTACACGTAAGTTTGCACGATCACGATCTCTAATCTGTAATTTAGGTTTCCATTTTGTAATTGTAACAAATTATTGCAGTGAGAGATTTGGGGTGCATTATGTGGATTTTGAAGACCCTGAACGACCAAGAACTCCAAAAGAATCAGCAAAGTTTTTAACCAAATTGTTTGCTGACAACGGATTCCCTGAACCATTGAGGAAATAAAGTCAGAAATTAAATTTATGGGCTAATAAAATTTATTGAATAAATTGGAATATTAATATAAAGTTATATATCGAATTATTAGAATTGATTCACTCTTCCCCAAAATCTTCAAATTCCAAGTAGGGATCAACTGCATTTTCGGAATACCATTTTGTTTTATCATATTTATCCATTTCAAGGCTAAGCTGAAAGGCTTCATTTCTCTTTTCCCAATATTTTGCACAAAACGATTTTGGATCTGGAGCTACCAACTTCTTTTCAGTTATTCGCTGAAGACCAAACTTTTCCTCCATCTAAAATTAAGAAAATATAAATTTTGTATCACGTTAAAGACATTGAAACTAAAAAATCGGGAACTTACCAATTTGTTTGCCTTTTGCTGATGCTGAAAAGATTCTTTGATCTTTTCAATGCGAAATTTGTTTTCCAAAGGCATCGGAGGTAGAGGAATAACATCTCGGTCATAAGAATCCGTGTTGATGGATTGCATTAGTTCTGTAAATGTGATGTGATTAAACAATAATGATTTTGATAAATGACTATTTAACAATACAAGTACAATTCACCTTTGCCTAATTTCTTATTCAAATCTGTAGGTTTGCTTAAATGAACAAACCTTCCATTGTGAATTAGGCTTTGCAAATCCGGGGTTGAATCAATAAATGACCAAAAAGCTTTACATTTGATTCGTTCTGGATCCATACATGAGTACCCAATATCACCAAGCGCGTGTTCAGGCTGGAAGCTTAAAATATGCTTTCTATTGTAGTTGGGGGACGAGAAGGCTTCAAAATGTGTATCTTTTTCACATTTACATCTTTCAAGTGTTACAGTCTCGCTTTCTTCAACAACTCCTGTAGTGCAGGGTTTTATGGGTTCAGGATTTGGACTAGTTGGTAAAAATAATTCCATTTTTTGGGGTTATTCAGCTTAGCTATCAATTGAAAGGGTAGTAAAATCTGATTTATAGATGGAAAGATAATCCAAAACTAGATTGTTTAAATTAAATGGCAGACTCCTTACTTTGCCTTGCCAACCGTTGTCTGGTTAGCCAGTTTCCTTACTTGAATAATTTGCAAATTGCATAACAACCAGACAAGTTTGAAAGTTCACACGAAAATCAGTCTCATTGGTGGAAGTGAATAAAGTTGAGGATGAGGTAATACTCAAGAATTTTCGGAGTAGATTCTCAAATCGGTGTGAATAAAAATCATGAGTATGAGCATTTACTTGAGAATGAGCAATTATACTCAATTCTCAATTCTCCTTGAGTATATTCTCATGTCCGAGTGAATAAAACCCGGATTTCTGAGCATATGCTCGAAATTGTTGAGGATGCTATATGGCATCCTCAACCCTTGAGTATGATCTAAAACGCCATGGTTTAAGTTGTCAAAACTTTATAAAACCTGGAAATTATAAATCTTAGGTTCACTAAATTTAATTTATGAGGTTAAAATCCAAAAATATCGGCTTTCAGCCACCTAAAATACCCGAAACATGAAAGTGAAAAATTGTACTTTTTCATCATTTAACTGAATTTACATTTATATTTTTGCATTTTTTTAAATGGAAATGCATTACTTTAATTAGATATCCAAAATATTCAAAAATGAAAGTTTTCAGTCATGAGTCAAAATAGAAACCGAGTTTAGTGTACTCTTAATGATCCAGGATTGAGAAAATACTCAAATTCTTGAGAATGAGTAAGATCCTCATCCTCATTTTTATTCACACCGAAAATTCCGAATGAGTATATGCTCATACTTTTCTCGGAGGTTCAGACTCAATACTCAAACCTCATACTTGAGGAAGATCCTCAATTTTTATTCACTTTCACCAATCATACATTTAAAATCTAAACAACTGAATATATTTAAATTTTAAGTACAATTTCTTATCCTTCCATTTCAGGATGCCAAAAAATACAAACCTCCACCACCAACCCCAATCTCCAAGCCCAAATCTATGAAAAAAACTATGAAGATTATCCATAAAGCTGTTTCAGATACACTTTTACTTCCACATTACGATGAGTACTATGGTGAAGGAGATACAATTATTACCAATCCAAATCCCAGTTTGGAAAGCTTAATTCTTATGCATGAAGAACATGAAGAAGAAGAGGAACATGAACAGGAAATATTTTTGCAAGAAAATCAACCAATACCACTAGTTTTGGCCATTGAAAAACAAAATATAACCCGCAAATCAATGGAAGAAATCATACCCCATGAAACAGAAGATGAGGAATTACTCCATGAAGCTGAAGAAGATGCAACACCCCATATAACAATAGAAGATAAAAAATTATCCTTAAGTACTACTGGATCCAAGATATCTTTGAAATCTAAGATATCCGTTAAATCCAAGTTCTCATCTTTGAAGAGCCATGCAGCGAAGCATAAAAGTAGAAAATCTATTAGTAGAACTCGTCACCATCGCAGAGAGACAAAGAACAAGAAATCAATTGCAAGTTTACTGCCTATAACCACACCACCAAGCGAAACTGCAGAATCCATGGCGCAGATAGAAAATGAACTATCAATTCCACAAGAACTAGCCCTTGGCTCAGAAATTGAAGGTGAAGCAGAAGCAGAAGGGGGTGAATATCTTGGCGAATCATTGGGAGGAATGGAAGGCATTGAGGAATTTAATGCTGGAACAGTTCCAGGTATGTCGGCCATATTATACTGTTATCGTTAAGTCGCTATATCTTATACCTTAATTTCAATTACCTCCAGGAGAACTTACTGATGATGATTTATATATGCATTTGGAACGTCGGTTTTCTGAAAAACTTGAAATTTTCAATGAAATCACTGCTTGTCGAAGAATCACTAGTAATGATGTTTCATACGTTTATTCATTAAGAAAATCTCATTCTGAACCAAGTCTCCAGCAACCATTGAATCCTATTCTCCAAGTTAGAGAACCTTTGAATCCATTGAAACGGTCCAAGAGTATGGAAAGCGTTGTTTTATCAAAAACAGAATATCCAAGCCAAATGATAGCAGAGAAAAAGTCAGGTTCATCCCGAACTCATAGTTCTGAACTAAAGAAAACATATACTTTGTCACCTAAAGCTGCAGAAGATTGGAAGGAATTGAAAGAATTAAAGAAAAAACGATATTCGTTCTTTAATGAATTATACGCCAAAGGTTTGGTTGTTGACAGGTAAAATCCCATGGATGCTGTTTGTGTTTCTTCCTTCAAAGCAGTTCATAAAGTAATGTTTAATTTTTCCAGTATGGAAGTACCTGGCAAAGTGGATGATGTTGATTATCTTGTTGAAGCTGATGAAAGTGCTCTAAGAGAAGAAGTAGATTATGCTCGTGTTGTACTTAAAACAAAAAATATTTACACCGGTAATATGAAGAACAGATATTTTGACGGTCCAGGACGATATAGTTGGCTTGATGGAACATTTTATCAAGGAAATTTTAAACATGGAGTAAGTAAAACATAAGTTTCAATTGATTTTCTAAATCCATACAACTAATCAAATGATCAATAAAGGTGATGCACGGCGAAGGAGTAATTTTATGCTCAGACACAAGTATATATGAAGGAGCTTTTGAGAAAGGTCAAAGAGTTGGCTGGGGTATTTATGCCACTGCTGATGGATATCTTTATGCTGGAGATTGGAAAAATGGTTAAACATAATTCTAGCGTTTTAATCTTTAACATCTTTCTTATATCCTTGCAAATTGAATTTCAGGCTTGCCTCATGGAAGCGGAAAAATCTGGTATCAACCTCATGCTGAAATTGAAACGGATTATTACTATGGAGAGTTTAAAAAAGGAAAACTTCATGGCATGGGAGTTCGTCAGTACTCAAATGGTGATAGATATATCGGAGAATTTAAGGACAGTTTACGATGTGGAAAGGGTACAATGATTTGGCTTGATGAAAGGCAAGTTTACAAAGGTGACTGGGAGAACGGACTTCCACATGGAAAAGGCGAACATATTTGGTACTTGGCTCGAACAGATAATTCATGTCTTGTTAGTCGAAATGTGTACAAGGGTGACTTTGACAATGGTATGCGACATGGAATGGGCCGGTATGTTTATGCTTGTGGAAGTGTATATGAAGGGCAGTGGTATCATGGTAAGCCCTGTGAATATTTTTAATTGAGCTAATAAAACTAAAAATTAAAATTATAAATCACAGGTCAGCGTCACAATAAAGGTCTTTACATTAGCCCAGTTGGAGAGCCACTCTTTGGATTTTTTCGATTTGGAAGTATTTTGGGTGGTGATGAAATTCCTCTTCATTCTCCGACTTATGGTTGTGATTTTCAAACTCTAGTTGAAACATTAACATTGGAATTTGGCTTGGATCGAAGCATTCAGGCATTTGATGATATGAATATTTCACAAATGGTGATTAGGTAAGATGATAAGATCCTCTGAACTATGGATTAATTTTCTTATTTTGTGTAACTAAAATGATTCAGGTATATCAGTGAGATTCGACTACTTTTTAAAAGAGCTGGATATTTGGGACAATGCTATGGGAATCAAGGGGTTTATCCATCATGGAAGCAAAATGAATCAAAAGACGCTAAAGATCAGATTGGTCCCTTTGCTAATATGAAACAGGATTTTGATCCAGATGAACTTAACCCTAATTCACCGGACAATGTTTATCCACTAACAAGATTTGGATTTTGGTTACTCTTACGAGATTGTGCAGGAATTACTAATGGGGTTACGTTGGCAGAATTTGATCGACTTTGGAGTGAGTCTGAACCTGAACTTGTTAATTTCTACCCTGGTATATTTTATACGTAAAATATTTTTGTTATTGCAGATACAATTGCTACAATTTCATTTCAAACTCGTCACCATCCTTTTGAAGGTGTATTTTTATGGCAGTTTCTTCAATGTCTTGTAGCCGTTGCGGTTGTAATAACTTTCGAAGTACCAAGGCGTAAAGAAATGCTTGAGGAATACAGGCATCCAAAGGAAGAAAAACAAGAGGACCCAGAAACAAAGTTTCCTCCTGGAGTTGTGAGTGAACATGATGAGCTACGCGATTCTAAGAAAAGTAATATGATTAAAAGTAAATCAGTTATTGCTAAAAACAAAAAGAAATCAAAGAAAAGCATGAAATCCGTAAAGAGTAAATCAAAAGTTGGAAAAGATAATGGAGAGCAAGATATATCCCTGAACAGTTTAAGATTAGAAGAACCTTCGGACATTGAAACAGAAGCTGAAGAGGATGAAGAAGAAATGCAGACTGGCGAAAACGATCCAAATATTGCAATTACAGAAGATCCAACAACTAAAGACATTTATAAAGAAAAGTTTCATATATCAAAATCCACAACTCCAATTCCACCAATGCAAATTAGTACAGCATTTGAGCTTGTTCTCAATAATTACTTTATTCCATGCTTGGATCGTGACCCAGGATTCAATCTTCCTTCCCCTCCATCTCCACTTCCGCCACTTGGAGACCTTTACAATGCATTTCTTTCTCGTTACCGTAATAAAACCGGACTTATCGCTGCTTCAGATTTTGTATCAAGTATGATTCCACCTCCAGCTACAATTTCCCAAACGCAGCTTTATTCAGATGAAGCTGAAGAAGAAGCAGAAGAATTCAGAGATGATGACACAGTTATATCACAAGCAACAAGTTTTTCGAGTAGGGCTCAAAGGAAAAGTACACATGTTAGTATTGCAGTACCCAAAACCACTACCACTGTACCGGATACTCCCAGTGTCACGGCTAAAATAGACCAAGGTCGGGAAAATAGCCCAGAAGATGATTTCCTTGGTGGACCTATAAGCTTGGGTGAAGTTTTTGCCGAGCTTTTTGGCACGCATCAAAAACGAAGATCCAGAGCATTGTCACACAGTAGCAAGCCAGGATATGACCCAATGTCACCTCCAAAAGGTGCTGAGGTATTTCGATCTCAAGGAACGAATGTAAGACTTAGTTTAAAAGTAGTTCGACACATGTCAGACTTAATGTTGGAAAGATCGGTAAATGAACAAAATCAAACTGATTTTGAAAGTGATCCAAGCTCACCTATCACGAGGGAAAATAATGAAATTCCAGGAGAATTGGAATATGATTGGGAAGAAGAAGAAGAAAATGAAACCGAATTCGAATATTCGGGTAAGCACAATCAATTTGGATTATTTAAAAGTTTTTCCAAACAATCATACATAATCCTTTAAAAACCTTTGTAGATTTGTACGGTGACAGTTCAGAAAATAATGTTATACTTGAAACAATTCCACTAAACGATGATGAATTACCTCAAGACCCATTTCTTTGGGAACGTGAACTAACTTGTAAATTTGACAGGTAAAATTCATTCGAAAATGCACAAAACGATTTTGAATTGACGCTGTAATCATATTTTTGATTCAATTCAGGGAATTCATAAAGCCATTACGAAATATTACTGAAAAAGACGTCATCCGCGTCCTACGAAAATTATTTCCAAGTATTCATGGATTACCTATTGAGACTGACATGAGTTTTGATGTAAGAAAAACAAATTAATGGAATTTAGGTTTATATATTGCTGAATTATAATTTTCAGATGACATTTTGTGACTGGCTCTTTGCCGTTTCAATGTTAGCTAAACTTAGCACAGATCGTGTAATATTTGCTTCAATTACCAAGCAATCAGAATTTGATCACGTATCCAAAATCCCACATAGTCTCAAACGATACAGTTTATATTATTCACCAACAGAGTTACCCTTGCCCACTCCACAATCTGAATCATGCTTGGCTCATTTTCCTGTTCTCCCACCGCGACAACGTGTACTTAAAAAAGACTATCGTAAATTCTCATCAATAGAAGATTTTGAAAATGGGGAATCTGAATTATTTGAATATCAAAGCCCAATAAGCCCTGATAATAGTCTTGAAGAAGAAAGTTTGTCAAACATTAGAGCAAATCCAAGTCAAACTGGCACAGATATTTCAGTTATCCGGAGTGATCCTAATATTATTGAAGATGAAGAATACGATGAAGAGGAAGAAGAAACTGTAGCTGCTGAAGCGGAAAAATTAATGAATGCATGGAATAATGATGCAATTGGTGAAACGCTTCAGAGTCAGAAGACAAATCGGAATAATAGTTTAGCTCCATCAAACTATTCAAAAAAATAAGGGAAAATGAAATGTTTACTATATTATCAACATAATTACTAAAGTATATGATTAACATTAATTTGCAAGAAAATAATATAAAAAAAATAAAAATACTTGTTAAACAACTTTATTAGTGCTATTTAAGTATTTTGATATTGTAAATATCAATATCAGGAAATATCAAGGATTTTGTCTAGCTGAATCTTTATGATGAAAATTATCTAGCAAATGGGCAACCCAATATGATCAAATTGTGTATAGAAAACCTTCAGCATTAGCATAGCATTCTACTGTTCTTTTAAAAATCAACAAGGAACAAAACTTAAATCTTTTTAATTCAACATAACATACATGCTCGCCTAATTTTTAATTAATTACATGCAAAATATTTTTGTGTGGTTATCTACTTATCCTAGAATTTTACTTAATGATTTGAATACCTTTAACAACTAGCAACACGAATAATCATTAGGAAAAATAAATTTATATAGCTGCATTGAAAAATATTTACTCGACAATTTTAAGTGTATAAGCATAAAACTTACTTGTCTGTAAACTTAATGGCAAAAAGTTAATAGTTTTGAAATTGCAAGAAGAAAAATGGCGAGACGGGACTTCATAGTAGTATTTGTCATCATATTGTTTCATTCGAAATCAACAAAGGTAATTGATTGACCAAAACAAACTTATGACATCAATCAAATATCATTTAATTTTCAATTTTAAGGGCTTAGAACTAATTGGAAATTACAAGTTTTTGCCGTATGATTTATTGACTGATGATATATTAACAAATCATCAAGCAGAAATCCGAAGTACAAGTAATTTGACGTTCAAAAACTTCGCTGTCTCGGTCGAAGTTCTGGTCAATCATTTGAACAATTTAACACTTGAAGAGTTCCAACTAAATGATATAACATTTACAAAATATCCAAATCAAAATACCAAAATCTATTCGCCGAATATTGAGTATTACAAAATTTACGTGAAAGATATTGAACCTGAAGACAAAGATAAACATGTTGGAACTTTGAAAAGTTTCTTGATTTTGGAAACAGGAGGAAAAATTTATGATTTTGATGTTTACATCGGAAGTAAAGTAATGATAAGATATTATCCTAACCAGGGTGAGTATTGTCAAGTCAGACATTTTCCACCCTTACCAAAAGATGAATTTGAATATACGGGTCTAACAGCAGTTAGTACAGAAGTTTATCTTAACCGTTTGCCTCAAAATTTGAAAGACCTTTATCAATATGAAACGGAAACTTTTATTCTTAGGAATAAGACAAAAATACCGATACGAAGTGTAAATGAAATTTTACAATGGTTTCCAGAACTCAGTAATATAGTTCATACTTCATTGTCCAAGCCTCTTATACGTTCTAAACAATTTGACCTGTCAAAACTAAATTCTCGCTTTAGCTATGTAGAAGTTAGTGATTTCTTGATCGTAAGCACAATGAGAAGATCAATTTATATCACAAATTTGGCAATACTTCAATGCCAAATCCAATTATCACCTAATACTACCAAAATAATTACAAATGAATTATACTTATACTATAGCTCGTATGATGATGATAGTTTTCAAAATTTGATTTCCTCAATCCAAGAAACAAAAACATTAACAATTCAGGAGAACTTGGCATTTAGTTTTGCGTGGTTAACCCAATGCAAACACAGTTTGCAAAGTATTTCTTTAACAGACGTAAAGATAACAATCGATATGGAATTGTCTACAATGAAATTTCAAAATGCAACAACATTGTACTTGTACAATGTAAACTTTGATCATTATGCAGTCGATCAGTTATCAAGCTCATTTCCAAATTTAAACTCCCTAACTTTAAGTGGAATTTCAACATATAAATTACTTCCGATAATTTCAAAGAGTAAAATATTTAAGGTACAGCAAATCGGCATTTGTTCTCCAGGGAAGGTTGTGGAAAGTGTTTTGGATGTTGTTCTACCACAAAAAATGAAAAATTCTAAATATGTTTTATATACTAAAAACAGTAACACGTCTTGGAAATTCCTTGATCCACTGCAAACTGGAAACATAATTGGAATAAATAACCAAGTACGGTTCTGGATTGACTTCTACATTTGGATGTTGTTTATCTTTTCTGCTTTTGGGCTAGCCGGAAACAGTTTAATTATATTAGTTTATGGTAGAAAATCTGCACAAAACTCAACAACATTTATTATGCTGAGTCTTGCAATTTATGATACATTACTTCTGATAACAACACAACTTTCTTTGCTTTACTTTCACCTAAAATTGTTTGGTGATCATACACCATGTCCCGACGATGTAAAAGTCGTCGAAAAAACAAAAGGAAACTTGAGAGTCCTCCTACTGGATGAATCATTGGGTCACAGTTATTTGTTTTACAATCTGAAACTGTCTGTAATATACTTAAATTCAGTAATCTCCTTCCAAACTAAGGTAATTTATCCTTTAAGTAAGGCAGTTTACTTTGGATCAACTTATTCAACATTACTCGTAACAATTGAAAGATATGTAGCAGTTTGCTATCCTTTCCGGGTTAAGGAATACTTCAAATCAATTTACGTTATAATACAATTACTATCGATTCTCGTGTTTGCTTTTGGGCTTCTGATTGTAAGATTATTTGAGTCATTTTACTCTGAAGAATTCACCTTTCATTATCCAGGATTTTCCAAATGCGTTGAGCTGTTTTATTGGGAAAGGTCAACTTCAGGGAAAAATTTTGCAAATTATAGAATGTATAGAATTTTGTTCCAAGGTTTATTCTGGAATGCTCTCATGTACTTTGTACCAATACTTCTTCTTTTGTTTCTCAACTTCCGAATATGGACGAAGGTAATTTTGTTATGAGTTAAATATAACAAATACACAGTTATTTTAAATATATGTTGAATATTTATGTTTGGTTTAGGTTCGTAGATCTGCTGAGTTCCGATCCCAGGCAAGTCGAGCTCAAGACTCATTTCAAATAACGCTTATGCTCGTATGTGTAAGCTTGGTTTTTGTTATTTGCAATTCAATTTCCGGAGTCATTGTTTGGTATCATGTCTATAATGGGGCTGACCATTTGCCAGATGTGGAAGTTTACTCAAGTTTACCACTTGTTATAAACTCTTCCGTGAATTTTATAATATACTCATTGATTGGTAAAAAATTTCGAAACCAGCTTAGGGATGCGTGGAATCAATTATTTCAACGTTGCAGATTTTGTTTTCCGATCCGAAGTGTGGAGAACAGGCAGTTCCGTGCAATTAGACCAAACCAAGCACATCAACAACCACAAGAAGCCGGAGATGTGGAAACATCTTTGTAAATTGAAGAAAATTTAATTAACTGAAGGCGTATACCTCAAGAACGAGTAAATGTCTAAATGTTGTTTTCTTTTTATGAAATATATTTTTCAGGCCTGAGCTATCATCAGCATCATACTTCGTTCAGGCTAAATGTAGTTATTAATTAGTTTCAATTCAAATATTTTGGGCACTGTTATACTTATCATCTTATCACACAAAACTATATATGTATAATAAATACTACTTAATGCAAAAAATAATTGCTTATATTTTAACATTTCTCGCTATTTATACGTACAAACAACATACGAAATGTTATAGACGCGTGAAGGAGAGTCAAAATTATACATTGCTGCCTTCGCATTAATTAATGAACGCTGGGCAAATCGTGGACTTCTAGTATGTACTTCAAAATCAAATTTGCAAATAAATAGTAGGCTGATTGCCATTTTTATTATTTCTGCCACTCTGCTGAAAATCAAATTCTTTGACTATTGCTCTATAGTAAGCTGTATAAATAGATACGAGCTTACCTTACACTAGACCAAATCAAATTAAGTATAAAATGCTAGGGTATTCCTACCGAATTCGTCTTACAAACAACTTCTGTTTTGATGCACTTTTTTTCTCATGGAATCACAATATCATTAAATTTTGTAATTATAAACCTTTGGTAATACTTCAGCAAGGAAGTAAAGTTAAATACAAATTCTAATTTACCATATCAGTATCACGATTTTTACCAATTATTTTTACTTGCATTTATAATACGAATATTTTCCTGTGGTTATCCTACCATTTTGCTTATAGATTCAAATCCCTAGTTGCACCTAGCAAGGCCAATTAACAAGAATAATTTTATAGAAAAGCCTGTATTTAAACAGTTACACTAACAGAAGGTTTGTGTGCAATAGTATACTTGCATTGGTACTAACTAACAATTATTCAAGAAGTAGAATGGGAAAACTTCACGTAATCGTATTTGTCAATCTATTGTTCCAATCGAAATTAGCAGAGGTAATGAAATAAACTAAAAAAAACATTTAACATTCATACTCACGCCACAAATTTTAATTTTCGATCTAAAGGGCTTGGAACTTAATGGAAATTACAAGTTTTTGCCGTATGATTTATTAACTAGTGAAATATTAACAAATCATCAGGCAGAAATCCAGACTACAAACAATTTGACTTTTAAGAATTTCGCAGTAACAGTGGAAGTTCTGGCCAGTCATTTTAACAATTTAACTCTTGTTGAATACTTCCAACTTGATGATATAACATTTACAAAATATCCAAACAAAAATACGAAAATCTATTTGCCAAATATTAAGTATTACAAAATTTTCGTAAAAGATATTGAACTGGATGACAAAGATAAACATTTTGGAACTTTGAAAGATTTCTTGATTTTGGAAACAATAGGAAATAAATATACTTTTCATGTTTTTATCGGAAGCAAAGTAATGATCAAATATTCTCCGAATAGGTTTTACTATTACCATTACTTCTACCTTGGCGGATGTTCAGTCAGACATTTTCCACCCTTACCAAAAGATGAATTCAGATATACAAGAATGTCAGCAATTAATACGGAAGTGGATCTTAACGAATTGCCTAATAATTTGGTAGGGTTTTTTCAATACGATACAGAATCTTATATCATTAGGAATAATACAAAAATACCAATACAACGTCTGCACGAAATTTTACAATGGTTCCCAAAGCTCCTTTTCATAGCAAACGATAGAGTGTCTGAGCCTCTTACACGGTCTAAGCAGTTTGATCTGTCAACACTTAATTCCAACTTCAGATATTATATAGAATTCAGTGATACTTTTGTCTTTAGCACAAATACAAATTTAATTCATGCAAAATTAATGGTAATACTTTTTGATTGCAAAATCGAAATATCACCAAATACAACCAAAATAATTACAGATGAAGTGAGGTTATACCAAAATTTGTATATTGGTAATAGTTTTCATAATATAATTTCATCATTCCAAGAAACACAAACCTTAAAAATTCAAGAGAACTTAGCATTTAATTTTGTCTGGTTAAAATCTTGTAAAAATAGTTTGAGAAGTATTTCTTTAACAGATGTAAAGATTACAATTGATTTGTTCACGGTTAAATTTAAAAATGTGAAAGACTTGTATTTGTACAATGTACACTTTCATAATTATGCAATTATTCAGTTATTCAGCTCATTTCCAAGTTTAAACTCTTTAACTTTGAGTGGAATATCTATTTACAAATTACTTCCAACAATTTCAAACAGTAATAGGCTCAAGATCCCACAAATTGGCGTTTGCTATCCTGGGAATTTTGTGGAAAAAGTTTTGGATGTGGTTTTACCACAAAAAATGAACAATTTTACTTATGTTTTATATAATAAAACCAGTGACAAATCTTGGAAATTTGTTGAACATGACCCTGGAGATTATAAAATCGTAATTGGAATAAATCAACAATTACGATTTTGGATTGACTTTTATGTTTGGGTGTTATTTATAATTTCTGCTCTTGGCCTTGCTGGAAACAGCTTAATTATATTTATTTACGGAAGACAGTCAACACAAAATTCAACAACATATATGATGCTGAGTCTAGCAATTTATGACACATTACTTTTGGTAACAACACAACTTTCTTTGCTTTATTTCCACCTAAAATTGATAAGTGATCGAACACCAGTGGACCAAATTTTTTTTGGTAGTTGGGCAAAAATAGCCGGAAACTTTAGAGTCCTCATGCTGGACAAGTCAATGGTTCACAGTTACTTGTTTTATAATTTGGAAATGTCAGAAATATATTTAAATTCAGTATTCTCTTCTCAGAGTAAAATTATTTATCCTATAAACAAAGCAGTTTATTTTTCATCAACTTATTCAACACTGCTTATAACAATTGAAAGATATATAGCAATCTGTTATCCTTTCCGGGTTAAACAGTATTTCAAATCAATTTACGTTATAATTCAACAATTAGTGCTGTCAGGGGCGTGGGCCTGTCACTCTATAATCGAGGACCTTCTGACCTCTAACTCCCTGATCAACAATGTGACCACCTAATACTCAACTAGAGTAATCCAACAATGAGTCCAGTATGCGCAACGGAACAACAATCAAGAGAAGACTCTTCGGATCTTCAGTTAC
>JAQGCY010000719.1:0-14662 GCA_034700645.1 Xenylla mediterranea | reverse complement strand
TTGTCTCTTTTGGAAAACAGACTGTAAACAATAACGACCAAAAGCCCTGGGTTTCCCTAACAACTGACGACTATAGGAGAATTTTTGAATGCGCAGCGAAAGCAAGCCGGAGGCTTGTAGTTATTTAGATATTAAAGTTGATGGTTAGTTTATAATCTGAGCCTTTCAAAATGTTCAATAGAAAGCATTCTATGTTGTAGAAAAAGCATGTTTGTATGCATTTTTTATTTTGTTCTATGCATAAAATAGTTTTCCTTCGGAAAAAAATTATCTATGTAATAGTACAGTCCAGCTTCGCGTGGGGCTTGTCTCAAAGGACACAATGAGCCTTGTCAAAATTTGGAATGTAATCATGATCACGGACTTGCCTGTGGTTCAGAAGAAAAAAAAATGTCAATGTATCGATCCTGAATTTACTTATGTCCCAGGCCAAGGTTGTACTGGAGGAAAGGATTCAAAATGTGGAAGGGTCAAAGGTTACGCAGAAAATGCGAGAGGTTACTTTATCCGCTGTGCCAGTAATTTAACATGCAAGACAAACGCTAAGAAACACGTCTCAGTTTGTGTTAATGAATAAATTATATGCTGCATTTGTCATGTAAAAACTATTTTCTCCAATAGAAAATCAAAGAAAATTATTTGTTTTTTGTTGTATTTCAATTTAATTTAGCATATATAAGAAATATAACATTTAAACATAAATTCAATAAACAAATTCATATAAAAGCTTCGCTGGTTATTTTCAATCTAAAACGCCCAGCCTAGGAACATGTCTTTTCATCCTCATTCCAAACTTCATAATTTTCCGAATCACACGTGCAATATCCAACAAAACATTTCATTAGACTCTCACACATCTCGTCAAAATACTGGCTCAGGCATTGTTCTCCAATAGATCTTGGCGGACCACAAGTTTTCTAATCAATTGCCGGAGCAAAATTATCCATGCAAGCACATAAACTTCCTTTTTCTCCAAGAAATGGAGTATAACCTGGACGTTTTTTACAATATGCGTTTTCTGTGCATTTTTCTTTTATGCTTGAGGGCGAACAACGTTCCCAAATTTTTGGAACACATTTGCGTAATTCTGGACTATAAGTAGAACCAGGACTAATAATTAAACAAGAATCGTAGGAGAAACAAAAATTTTTGGTATAACGTATAATCTGTAATCACAATTAGCGTTTTGGATTTTATTCATTTTTTAGTAAATTTACATTTTTCATATATAAGGAGATCAATAATTTTATATGATAATGCGAACAAATTTCCAATTTCTCAAGTCGAAATTTCGAAGCGAGAAAAAAAAAGCACCAAACTCTAATATGTTTTGTGTAATCGTAATGTTTCATTTGAAATGTATAATTTTAAAGGTAAACGTTCAAAGTTCAAGGATCAAGAGTTAAATAAATAAAATTAAAATTCTACAAATTAATTACTACTAACTCTACTACAAACTACAGCCAAAAAAATTCTATCAATTTTTTTGGGCACTACTACGTAAACATAAATCATCAGTGTTGGAATTTCACTACGAATTTCTATTTTTCTACATAAAATTGTCTATATTTTTTTCTACACTAATTTTTGCTTAATTTTTATGATATTGTTATTGTTATGCTTATTAAAATCTGTAAGTCAATTTTTCATTAAAATTCTTCCGAGAATTTCTTCATAATTCCAAACTTCCTCTAAATTCCATTTTAAGTCAATTTTTCGTAAAAATTTCTCCAGATTTCCAAAATCACTTGAAACTAAACTCCATATCGATTTTCAGATCCGTCAGCCAAAAGTAGACTCACATTTCTTGAGCCAGTCCATACAAGTCTTGGAGCTTTGAGTGTATTTTTAAGAATTGCTTCTGGTAGTGGCATTGTACATATTGTTTTAACGCATCGAGTCTGTGTATGACCAAGACCAAACATTCCAGAGGAAGATTGCTGAAAGAGACAAAAAAACAAAAATTGATAGAAAATTCCTAGCTTAATTTACCACTAGAAGTGATAAATACCAGCTTAATTTACCACTAAGCGAGGCGATAAATAACCAGCTTAATTTACCACTAGTAAAGGTAATACCAGGTTAATTTACCACTAAGCGAAGCGATAAATACCAGCTTAATTTACCTCTACCAGCGATAAATACCAGTTTAATTTACCAATAGAAGCGATAAATACCAGCTTAATTTTCTATTTTACAACTTCGAAGTTCAAAAAATTCGAAAAATTTCTTACCTGCCAAAAACTCATTTTATTTTCAGTGCATGAGTAAGAAGCTAAGAATTTCCCATCTGGACTAAATGCAACACAAGTAATTGGTGAGCCATGGGCAGCAATTTGTTGACTTTTATTATTCCTTAACTCATAAATTGCAATATTTCCACCTTTTGAACCAACTGCAATTCTTCGAGTTGCAGAGCAATGGCTCACTTGACTAAATCTGCATAGGACAGGAAATACTTCGGAAAGTGGTCGAGTTTTGAGATGTCCATGATCAACGCAGTGAAGTACAATGTCCATTACCTGGAAAAAACAAAAGTATAATTTTTAATCAGGTAAATTCTTTGAGTGGTTAAAACCGGTAATTTTGTCCGGTTAAAATTCCACTTCTTCTCCGGTAAATTCCAGCGGTTAACACTGATTTTCTATTTCCTTACCTCAATAATCAAATCTGCAATTTCGTTTTGCATTTTCTCAATCAGCAGCTCAATAATCCTAAGGATTTCTGGTTTACTCCGATTAAGAATTATATTGGATAAGTTGATCTGAATTGCTTGTGCATTTTGTTGGAG
Organism: Xenylla mediterranea; assembly: GCA_034700645.1. Taxonomy (NCBI): domain Eukaryota; kingdom Metazoa; phylum Arthropoda; class Collembola; order Poduromorpha; family Hypogastruridae; genus Xenylla; species Xenylla mediterranea. Next base: position 11,871 of record JAQGCY010000719.1, on the reverse strand, counting down.
TGTATTATAACGGGCAACTTCACGAGCCATTGTTGTAATGAATGCAGCCGGTCGAGCTGTTGCAATTAATGTAAGAGCATGACGAGCTGTACGGCAGGCATCTGCTGGTGGGGTTAAAGGCAGGCCAAATGACATGCTGAAAAAAATTGGAGTGAATTTAGTAGTTTTTACCAGTTTTTTATGGTTTTTACTCTTATGGTTTAAACCGGAAAAACCGCTTCCTCTGTCGCTTACCTTGGAAAAAGTTGATCAGCCTCACAACAAAGTTCAAGCAACGCCAACAGTACTTTTGACACATCTAAAAATGGTTCCCAAACTGTAAATCCACGTCCAATTAAATCAATTGCTGCTCGTCGAAGGCTTGAGTAATTTTGCCCTTGCTTTGGATGAAGTAGTAGGAACGTCAGAGATTTGCTAGTTAATCTTGCCAAATTTGAATTTCCAATTCCAAAACCTTCAACTCCTTTACGCTGTCCAGCTCCAGCGCTTGTAATAGAATTTCCTGTTAATTCTTCACCAAATTCAGCTCCTAAAACTCCAAGTAAAATTATTGCTGTTGTTTGTTTTCGCTTAAATTCACTTGGGCTTGGTTTGAGACTTGGTTCTTGTTCTTCTTCTTCAATTTCATCGTCTTGAGGTGGTTGAGAGTTGGGATTTTGCTGTGGAAATCGAAATTTTAAAAGCATTGAATTTGCGATATTCAAGTTAAAATCTTACCGGATTCTGACCAGAAATTTCCCGATTAGGTGAAGTAATTGGCGTAGCAGCTACTGGAGTACCAGCCGGATTTTGTCCAGGATTAAATGGATCTTGATTTTGATTTGGTAAATAATTTGCCCATACTTCAACAAGTTTTTTACGTCCTTCTGGACCAATTCGAGATAATTCAGCAAGAAGTAAAGCTTGGGCTGCATCACGTACTTCAACACAACGATCTTGCCAACGCATTACAAGGGACTCAACAAGGGGTTCTTTGAAGTTTTTAGAATTTAATTGTGTGATTTTTTCATGGAGCATAACACAATGGAGTGTGGCGACAAGGCTCCAACCATGTTTTGATGCAGCTTGTTGGGTTACGTAAGCATCTTCGAGAGATTGAGTTATAATTGGTGGATTTTGGGCTTGTCGAGTTGAGGGTCTGAAAGTGAAAAAAATGGGAAGAAATTGCTCATCAATCTGTACAATATAAAAATTGAGTCCGTAGAAATCTGGGTGCGAGCCTACTGAGCAGAGCGAGCTACGCCGGGTCTAATATTCTCCAAGAAAGCCTTCTTTAACTCACCTATTTGCTCGTCTTAATCGTTCTTGTTCCGGAACAAACGTTGCATTTTGCATGCTCATAAGCGTATTTGCCAGGGCCACAATTGTCAGTAGATGATTTGTTGTTAGAGAATGACTAATTTCCCAATGAAGCTTCGAAGTAAAGGATTTCACACGTTGAGTCAAGCTATCTGTAATTTCTGTGGTCGCTACTGCTGCAGCTGTTGAATTTCCAGTAAGTGAATGTGGTTTCCATGTTGGGCTCATAAGGCTCATATATCCACTTTTACTCAATTGTCCAAAAGTAACTGGAACAAGCGGTTTGAGTAATCCAAGTCGAGATTCTGAAATTGCATCAAGCTCAGGATCCAATCCCCAGCCAAGCAGCAAGCTTAGGAGTAATTGGGCAATTTCCATTGGAATTGTTGATTCAAAAAGTAAGTGTCGATTTTTTCCACGGCTTCCACTTCCAACGCTAGATTCACCAAGGCTCAAACTTGCACTTGAACTTTTACGACTTGATGCTTCACGAAGTTCTTGTTTGATTAGAAGAGCTGATTCAGCTTTTGCTTGGATTTTTTCTGCACCTGTGAAATAAAAATTTCGTTAAAAAAATTGGTATTTCTGTCTTAATTTTGCTTTGCCAAATTACCTTCTTTAACTTTAGCCAAAAGACCATGTCTATCTTTATCCTTTAACATTTTTTCCATATCTCCAGCTTTATCCTTAACTTTCCCAAAGAAATCAGCGATTTTCCTTTGTGCATCTGGACTTGCGGAATGTGTTAAACTCAAGATCTTCGTAAATTCTGATTGACCAATGAGACCTTGGGATTCTAAAGTTGACGGACTCAAGGCTCCATATTCATCCGTGAGCAGCTGAACGATTAGGGCTTCAATGTCGAAGAAAAGCACATGACTTTCGGAATCTGTTTCATTTGTTCGAAGTCCTTGAACAATAAGCGGTGGAAGCCTGGATCGCGTGTGGTCGAGCGGATCTACCGGACCGGCGGCAGTTTGATTTTGTAAATGTACAAGTCCACGCTGAGCTGCATGACGAATTGCTGCTAAATTCCTACTTCGTAAACCACGGAAGAAATGTACAGCCGGATTGGCCAAGCCTCCTTCAAGATTCTGATTTCCAAGTGTACTATTTTCATCACAAGCAGACAATACATCTTCTGCAGCAAGTCCATGAAGAACACGATCTAAATTTCCAGATTCCATTTGCCATACGTAAACAGTTCCGTCGGAAGTTCCAATGATAAGGAAATCGTCTAGCGGACGCCATTTGATGCAAGAAATTGGAAAAAGATGACGAGATGCAAGAAGTACACATTTATGTTCACGGAGCGATAAAAGTGCTGCGGAATGATCTGTGGCGACGGAGCAAACTGTTTGTTGAATTCGAGGCTGAAAAATGAAAAACGAACCTGCTTTTTGTCTCAACTTCTAAATTTTTGGAAATTTTGGATGCAGTTTTTACTTACCGAACATTCATTAGGCGGAACAAGGATCTGTGTAATTTCTCCAGCATGAACACAAAATCTATGCAATAAGTCACACTTGACAATATCCCAAAGAATAACAGAAAAATCTCTGCCTCCAGAAACTAAATATGCTGGATCATAACGAGGATGAACCCCATTTGGGTAAGCGAGGCAATTTACACGACCTTTGTGTCCAAGAAGTAGATGATGAAGGGGCCAATCTGGACAAAAAAGTATAACTCAATGTAAAAATTCTGTCCAATTGCTGCAAAATTCAAGTTTCTTATAATTGTCTTACCTTCATATTGTTGATGTCGTCCATGGAGCAAATGGAGCATGACAGTATGTGTAGCTGGAACTACAACAATTGATCCATCTTCACGGCCACAAACTAGGCGACTTTGTTGGGTCAAATAAATACTGCATGTCAGGGAAGGTCCACGGCATTCATCTGTGTCCTGGAAAATTAGAAACAGTTAGAATCTCAGTTATTCGGTCTCGGTGGCTTTCTAGATGGACAAAAATGCCCAATAATACTGGAAAGAAACTGTCCATTTTAGACGGCAAATATGGAAATTGGACAAATTAAAGCCCGAATCTCAAAATCCAATACAATATAGCTAACTTCACTTACGAATTGATCCAATATGCCCGGCGGACTAGGCTGCAATGTTTCCCATGCACTTTGAATACTACTCGTTGAGAGCGGTGGCATTTCCGGAGGTTTTGCAAATTCTTCTTGTCTCAATTGTGAAATTTGATTTGATGTAATTTCTGGTATTGTCCAAGCCGTAATCCGTCCTTCTGAATCACCACGAATAAGGATCTTTCGTTTAGACGTTGAAGTAAAATACATTGTTGGTGGAGAAATTAGGGGTTTCATTGATGTTCCAAGCGTACAATACATAAATCCTAAGTCATCCTTATTTTTGGATGTTTTATGGAATTCTTTATTATCAACAATGGCATGATTGGGTAGTTTGTAGAGATAACTCTTTCCGCTAAGTGTCCAACAAACAATTCTTTCTTGACTCAGAAACTGTCCACCGAGCCAACGCTCACCTTTTGGTGGTTTCATTTCAGTTAGGACAGAAAAATCTCCGGCATCATAAATCTAGGAAATACATGCAAAAAACTTTGTGAAATTAATAATACCAGTAACTGGCAGATTTTACCATTTATATCTGGTAAAAACCAGTACCAGTAAAAAAATACCGGTAAATTTACCACCGTTATCGTAAAAGTAAAGTACCAGTGAAAAATACCGGTAAATTTACCACCGTTATCGTAAAAGTAAAGTACCAGTGAAAAATACAAATACCGGTAAATCTTACCACCCTAAGGTTAAAGTACCAGTGAAAAATAACGGTAAATTTTACCACGTCTAAAGTGAAACTGCTACTGAAAAATACCGGTAAATTTTACCACTAATCGCCAGTGGCAAATACCACTTGACAATTAGCCAATGTCAATTAATTATAGCATTACCTGCCACACATTTGCTGAAACAATGAGTACAGTCCGATTATTATATTTACAGCATACTAGAGCACTTGCATTTCGTACACGAATTTGTTTTGATTCATTCTCAAACAATGGCTCACGGCTTTTGAATTCTGGTTCACTAATTGTCCATACTTTGACTGTCCCGTTTACTGTGAGAGCTAGGATTACATCATCTGCAAAAATTAAATTCAAGCAATTCGCAATTAATTAAGACTGCCTAATTTGAACTTGGACAAATTCAATTTTCTTACCAAGTTTTTTATTCGGTCTCAACACATGTAAACTTCCAATCCAATCAGGTGTAACATGAGAGCTTAAGCTAATCGTTAGTTCTAGCGTAACTGGATCAATGATTTGTACATCTGGATAAAATCCAGTACAAAAAAGATAAGGATTTGAGCTAAAGGCTGGTGTATAGGGTTGCATGAGGGTATGGGCCGATAGGCATCGGGCTGTTTCAAGGCATCTTCCATCAATTGCGTCCCAGTTGCAAAGTTCCCTAGAGAAAAAATCACAAAGTTTAAATTGTCAAAATCGACTCAATTGCACAGTTCCATAGTCAAAAACGGCTCATTTACACAGTGCCAATGTCAAAAACGACTAATCCACACAGTTCAAATGTCAAAAACGGCTCATTTACAGTCCAAACTTCGAAAAATTCCAAATTTCTTACCCATTATCACTAGCACTAACAATCAAATCAAATTTTTCCGATGGTAAATGAACATAGGCCAAAGCGGAAATGGAACTACTGTGTCCAATTAGGAAACATCGTGGAGTTGCCTGTGGAATGAAGAAAATTGCATAAAAGTTATTGAAAATGCAGCCCTCGATTCATTGTTAAAGGGTCTCTTACCTCCAAGGACTCCGTCTCAACTTCCCAAATACAAATATGTCCATCATGACACCCAGTTACAATGGAACTAAGGTCCTTTTTAACAGCCATACATTTTACAGTGTGGGTCGGTGGTTCCTTGCCCCAGAGGACGATTGGGATGACTAGGCTGGAGCTACTGGACATGGCTATGACTGATGGGGGTTTTGGGGGTGATGACTAGGTTTACTACGAGCAATTGGAATGTTAGGATTACTTGGAGTGGAATTGGAACTGGAGCAACGTACAGACTTTACATTACGATTTCAGTGACACAGTGAGGGTGTGTCCACGGCAAAAATTTCATACCCCAAAAATCTTTTGATTTATTTGCCAAATTTTCATCCAATATTTTTGGAAACTTCCAATTAATTTCCAACTTTCATTTTTTTGAACTGATATGAAAGTGACAGTGACAGACAACTCCCAAATCAAAACAACAACCAAAACTCAGCTGTTGTTTATCCGGCAAGTTCTATAATACGGAAACCGGATTCTGCATGCGGATAGATAGTTGAAGGTGCAATTTCTTGAATTCTTGTGCGGATTCCGCACTTAGAGGTATGAATTCTTGAATTAAGTTGCAGATTCCGAATTTGTAAATTATAACTGATTAAATAAAGACAACCACCAACAAAACAAAGTCAAAATAAATATGAAATATCGCTAAATTTCACTTTACTTCAGGAAAAAACTAATAATAATTCCTTAGATGCTTAAAAAACCCAAAATTACATAAAAAATCTTCAAGCAGTCTCTGTACTTTGGGTTAAAACAATTTTATTTAAACAAATCAAGGTCTTGAATTAGGTGGAAAACGATTTAGTCGGATACCTGTACCTGAATGTGCAATGCTTGTATAACTTGATGCATTAGGATTAGGAAATTGTTGTTGTGATTTGGATGGATGTGCTCCTAGAGGAAAGCCACTGTTGGGTCTAATCACTGTTGGCCTGGTTTAAACCACCTGGTTTTTATTGATGGTTTTTTCCGGTTAAAACCGTCCGGAAACAAATGGGGTGGTAAAAACCAGAAAAATAATGGAGTATTTTCCAGTCCGCTATTTAATCCAGTATTTTCCACTTAAATTTGAATTTCCCAGACAAAAGACAACACAGGATTGAGTTAAAACCAGTTTTTCCCATAAAAACCAGTTTTTCGGAGTTTTTCCCAGTGGACGGGAAAAACTCCCCAAAAGTGGAAAAAGACCAAAACTGAGCATAATGCGACAATATTCTCCGTATTTTTGACGTTCGAAATCCGGTACTTGGTATTGGTTCTCAAGTATTAGTGAGTTAGAGCCAGCTACTAAATAAATTGTAACGTTACTTAACGACAAGCTTTGGCTAGCGTGACAACACTTATAATGTATCAAATTATCCGCACTTTTAATTCAGAATCTGCATTTTGAATTAAAAATTTGCAACTTCAAATTGAAATCCGCACCTTTGAATGCGGAATCTGTGCCATAATTCAAGAATCCGCACTCTTAATCCGTAGTCCGAACCTTCAGTACAAGTGTCTGAAAGTACGGAATCCGTATTATAGAAATTCCAGTTTTCCCTTTATAACGTACATTCAAGGCTTCCAGCTAGGCGCGGGTTTATTGATTATTTTGAAAATAAATTTGACAAGTGTTTTTGTCTTTAACTTAATCGCTGCAGCTCATTAGTCATTTAGTGCAGCGGTAGCGGTGGCTGAAGCGAAACTACCGGAAGCGATTAAGCGCTGACTCGCTTAAGCATAGTAATACACTAAAAATGGCAGGCCCACAACCCCCAGCTCTATTTTCATATAACACACTAGTCCATGCTATCGCTGGTTCAATGGCTTCTGTTACAGCGATGAGCTCAACTTATCCCTTGGATAATATAAGAGCTAAAATTCAGCGTAAGTATATAGCGGCGACCGTGCCACAGCAATTTCTTCAGCGGTTTCAGTTTTTCGAATTGCCCAGATTCACTATTTAGCAGCGCAGCGCTTTGTTTCGACACTGCAACAGCGCATCGCTGTTCTTTGTTTCGACTCTGCGGCAGCGAATCAGAGCTTTGTTTTTTGTTTCGACTCTCCGGCAGCGCTATTGCGGGGCTTTGTTTCAACTCTCCGGCAGCGCTATTGCGGGGCTTTGTTTCAACTCTCCGGCAGCGCTATTGCGGGGCTTTGTTTCAACTCTCCGGCAGCGGTATTGCTGCGCTTTGTTTCAACTCTCCGGCAGCGAATCGCTTTGTTGCGATCTTCCATCGTCGGCATTCCAGCGCTTTGTTTCGACTGTCTGACAGCGCAACGATTTGTACGATCCTCGGTCGACCGCATTTGTTTCGATCGTCTAAGTTAATTGTATTATTTGATTTCAGTTGATCAACTTGATCCCAACAACACTTCAACCCTTAAAATCCTTCTCCAAATCCTCCGACAAGAAGGTGGACTTGCAGAACTCTATCGTGGAATTATCCCAACACTCCAGTCTCTCTGTGCGTCAAATTTTGTATATTTCTATGTATTCCATGGGCTCAAGAGTCAGAGCCGGAATTCTTCTGCAGTTAGAAATCTATGGATTGGGGCAGTAGCTGGGGCAATTAATGTACTTGTTACGACTCCGCTTTGGTAGGTCTAAAACATTATGAATTTCAAGATTCTTTCTCAGCTAAATCCTAATAAATTCTCTGAATCTGAATTCTCTTCAGGGTTGTAAACACAAGGATCAAAATTGGTGGAGCTTATTCTGGACTTCTGGGTAAGAAAAACTGCAGCATCATTGCGAGTTTGTCAAGAATTTTGTCAAATTTTTTCAAGCATTGTGTCAAAATTTTGATGCAATTTTGTATTTTTTAGACGGACTCCGAAAAATTTCAAAAGAAGAAGGACTTCGAGCCCTTTGGGCTGGTACTGGACCAAGTTTGATCCTTGTACTAAATCCAGCTATCGTTTTCATGGTCTATGAAGGACTAAAGAAGCGATTTCATGGAGCTGGAGCAATGACACATTTTTTCCTTGGAGCTGTGGCTAAATGTATTGCAACGGTTTTGACCTATCCGCTTCAAATTATTCAGACGAAACTTAGGGTAAGAAGTCTTCAATTTGTTAAATTCAAAATTCACTACAATTTTCACCTTTCACTTTTCAGAACGGTGAATCTGCAAAATCCTCTGTTGCTCTCCTGTCAAGAATGATCCGTACTTCCGGCCTCCGTTCAATATACAAAGGAATGGAATCAAAACTTTATCAAACTGTCACAACGGCTGCTCTTATGTTTGCATTTTATGAGAAAATTGCAAAATTTGTGTTTTTATTATTAAGACTCCGTAACAGTCATGGGATTAAGAAACCATAGATTAAGTTAAAATTTCATTAGATTTTCAATTTGAACTTTGAAGTGTTCAATTGCATTACAATTTTTTTTTTAATTAATTGCCTAGCTGATTTCGATTTGACACATAGAATTAGGAAATTTAGAAATTCTTTCAAAAACATGCATAAAATTGTTGGTATTTCATTTCATTGTCTAGTCGTTTAATTATTTAGTACTTAATTTGTCTGTTGCGAATGAATTTTTGGAGTTATAATAAAATTTAATAACTGTAAATAGGGGTTTTTTTTCGAGTGGACAGTCATTAATCTCTTTATATACAAATCAAATTGAGCGTCGCATAGTATCTCAAATTAACGGTCTTAACGAAACGACGAAAAACAAAATTTGCATAATTAATTAATTCATACTGAACTATCGAATGAATTGATGTGTAAATGAATGGTTTCATGATTCCCAAGACCCAAATTCCTCCTGAGAAAGTTTTTGACTTGTTCCAAACACGCACATTCGCACATGCAAATATAAATTACTTCATTAAATTTGAACAGGTCTTTTGTCTTCGGATATGAAAAGCTCGAGAATTATGTATATTCGGAGAGTAGAACTGCTACCGTCCACAACTACAGAAACTAGCATATTTATAATCAGAAACTCAAATCTCAATTAATCCTCTACGAAAGGCAATCATTTTTTGTCAAAGTTGTTTTTAAGTTAAAATTTGTAGGCAAACGATATGTTTAATTTAATTAGCAAGATCTTTAACGTAATCATATTTGTAATACTTGTATTTAATGTTATGTTAGACGGCAAAATAATAGAAATCCCTGTTAACCAGATTAATCACAACTTATTTCAATCAGAATCGTCTCATCCAATAAATTTTGTTGTACTCCAAAATACAAATTTCGATGGAAATATTCAAGATCAATTTGTTCTAGATATTATTATAACCTTTCAGTTACCAATATTTAGTTTGAACCAAAATTTAAAATTACTTGACTTTAGTCAAGTTGAACCTAATTCCACAATTATGAGTGAAATACGTCCTTTGACAATTTTATTTGGAAAACAAGGCGTCCAAATTGTGTATTTGTATCCAAATTACAAACTCTCGGGTTCAGACATAGCATCAATGGAAACCGAACTTTTACATTTATCAAAATTTGTTAATTACTTTGATATGCATAGATATCCAGCAAATATATTCCTATTCATCAGTGCCTTTCAACCAATAAATTTTGCTCACACTTACAGCAACAACACTCCTAATAGTTTGTTGTTTTCCTTTTTGACTTACCTACAAGCGTGGATCGGCAGATCATTCGAACTTATTTTACGTTACCCGTATAACGGTTTTAGCTCACACAGTTCAAGTTTTAGATGTCACCTAATAAACCATAAGGTTTTGACTTTTGGGAAAATAGTACCCTTGACATTAAGTGCATCACTTAAGGAATTTCACAAATTATGGACAAGTGAAAATAGAAACGTTAATCAGCGTTATATGGTTATAACAAAGAATTTTGGAGTAAGGAATTTTAACGGGATTGGTTCATCTTTCACGCTTTGTGGTGCTGGAAACTCAGCTCCAGTCCTGGAATGTTTGTATGCACATGACGTGATTATCGGTTTAATTTCGCAAAAATTTAATATGACATATATACATGCAAATCTTATAGATCCGAGTGATAGGTACCTTATTGAATTAAAACTGTATTCTGGCCATTTTCCTATGCATTTTACACAAACAAACTCTGAGATACTGCAAATTCATAAATATGAACATATTCTTTTGTCCAATGAAACATCAGCTCAGTATACTTATTGTGAGGCCTATCATAAAATTGAATATGAAAAAATTAATCTACTAAGGTTACTTGATCCATTTCCTTTGAGTTGTTGGATTGGTACTCTAGTTTCAATTATTGCACTGATCAGTTTTTTAATGAGTACTACTAAAAGTTTCTGTGAAGGATTTAACGTAATTGCAATCATTTTACGACAAAGTTCCAAAAAATTGACATTTATTACGTTAATCTGGACAATAGTTTCATTTCTTTTGAGTTCATTTTATGAAAGTCTTGTAACCAGTCAAACTGCTGCTCCAATTGACGAAGTACCATTTCATTCTGTTGAGCAAATAATAAATTCAGGAAGAAGAGTATTGAACCAATATTCCTATTCAAAGGAACTAAATACAGAAACAATTATAAATTATACAATGTGGGTCAAGGGTATAAGCAGACCAGTTGCTGAGGAATTATTGTTTAAACCTAACCCTACACGAAATACAAAGTTACTGGATTTATTAACCCCAGACAGCTCTGCTCTTACACTTTCATCATTTTGGGAGCAACAGAAAACAGAAGGTGGAGTTGACCTGTACTCATACTTCATTCCACTAACATTTCCAGACCTTAAATGTTTCAGTTCACGTCCTTATCCAAGTCCAAGGCGAGTTCACATTATGTTAGGAGATAAAGGTCGGCTCAATCTTAAAAAAATTGTTACTCGAATATTAGAAGGAGGGTTACAGTTCCATAAATGGGATGTAACTCCAGGTTATATGGACATTTTTATAAGAAAAAGAATTCACAACTTCAGATCTGTAAATCCTTACTTCATAATTAATCCCATTTTTCTCCCATATGAACATAAACCTATAAAGCTATTTTCAAAAATACTGATTCCTTTCTACCTATTTCTTGGATGTATTATTATCACTATTTTTTTTGCGTTTTTAGTTGAACTAATATGGTCAGGACAATTACAAATAATCTTGTTCCGTCTGTTCAAAACCATAGGAGAAATTTTTAAAAATAATAAAATTACTATGACTAGAGCTCTAACTTCTGCAAAGTTTATTTTAAATAATTATTTTAACAGTGGAATTTTTCGCTTACAAATATGGTATAATAATTTTATTGAAAGAGAACCCATTCCTGTTGTTCGTCGTTTTAAGTTAAAATTTGATTTATTTTGGTCAGGACAATTACGAATAATATCTTTGAATTTTTTCAAAAATTAAATTTTGCTTATTTTAGGAATAGTTTTAATAAGCTGTTAAAAAGGGAGAAAGAGCATACAGTTGAACGTATCCTTAAAATTCGATGAGTAAAGGATCACTATAAACATTAGTTTTTTAATTAATTTATAGCTTAATACTCTAATAAGTTGTTATAATAATTCAAATTACAAAAATAAATTTTTATACATTTAACAATACGTATTTTGTTCATTATTGGTATTAGTAGTTTATGTGGATGCGTCATGTATAATATAATTGTGCTAAATAATTCCAATTATAATCAATCGATCATAGAACATTTAATAAATCAATTTATTGGTAAATGTATCCAAATATTAAATATGAAATATTCTCTTGACTATTGCATTGAACTTTTTCAGGTAAATTACAATATTTTTCTTCCG